>JAAGKR010006534.1:0-42325 GCA_011419295.1 Clarias macrocephalus
AAAATCATGTAGTATGAAAATCTGTTTGCCCACCAGCCTACATCACTAGCAATACAGACATTTTACTGTCACACACACACACACACACACACACACACGCACACACACACACACACACACACACACGATATCTGAAAAGAACTTTAATTCCATTTCAGATAAGGTTTCTATTTGTTTCTATTCTGCAAGCTGTACAATTTTTGATAGACTTCAGTTGGAGACTAAATGAGAACGGACTCCTTCCGCTCTTTGTTCCTGCCCGATGCGTCCTTGGAACGCTGTGACATCACTCACTGCACCTGTGGAACATTAAAACCATTAACAGTAAACCCACCCAAAGGTTTTAGGGGACTCCACAGGACTCCTGGAGGTGTGCTCCGCTGTGCTGTGATCTCTGGCACCACGATGTTAGGAGCAATGCTGTAGATGACAAGGTGGGGCCTCCATGGATCAGACGTATTGTGTAGCACATACCGTGGATATCTGAGGACCAGTCAACACCTTGAACTCTTTGCCTGCTAAGCCCCAAACACAGCAGACTGTGATACCCCGGGTTTCCTGATGCCTTTCTTTCCTAGCCAGCATCAACTTTTTTCAGAAATTTGTGCTTCATTAGGTTTTCCATGGGATCAGACCAGACCGGTTGGCCTTTGGTCCCCGCAGGAACAGATCAGCGTTGGATGTCCATCATCCTTCCTTCCAGTTTACTGGTGTTTATTTCTTTCTACACTGGAAAGCATCCAAAATACACAATAATCTCCTCTGAACCGTTGATATTGAGATGTTTCAGCTACTTCTGCTCTGTAAAGCTTCATAACGGCTTTAATCTGAGGTGCTGTTTGAAGTTAATTGGTGATTCCTGAGGCTGGTGACTCTAAATGAACTTCTCCTCTGCAGCAGGGGTAGGTTTTGGTCTCGCTTTCCTGGGAAGGTCTTCATGAGAGCCAGTTCCATCGTGGTGCTTGATGGGTTTTGCCAATGCACTCGACACAATACTGTTCTTGCAAGAACTATTTCAGAATCGCTGACCTCAGCGTCTTAAGATAACAACTGACTGTTGTTGTTGTTGTTGTTGTTGCATAATTACCTAATACCATATGTGTTAGTTCATAGTTCATAGTTTTGAAGTTTGATGATGCTTACATTGGGTTACTTGGCTACTAACTAAGTACCAGTTAAAACACTGTTGAGTAGTTTATTTAATTCTTTATTTTATTTTATTTTATTTTTTGGGGGGTGGGAGGTGGGGAGGGGGTTACCCCAAGTACTGAAGAAACGGATACGCCTTTTAAGTCGGCGTTTAAAGATCGCCAGGGACTCAGCTGTCTCCAGGAAGGTCATTCCACCACCCAGGTGCCAGAATAGACCAGAGTCCCGATTCACGTCTTCCTCACTGGTGGGACCAGCCGAGCAGTGCCTGAGGATTCGGAGCGAACGTGGTGCGGTGCGTGGTGTGATTGGAGCTGAGAGGTACAGTACAGTATGTGGGTGCTGGACCCTTTTTAGCTTTTTAGGCAAGCACCAGGGTTTTGAATTTGACACGGGCAGCTCCAGGAAGCCAGTTAAGGATCGGAGAAGTGTGGAGAACCTTAAAATAAACCTTAACCTTGGAAAATAAATCACTAAACAAAAACAAAGAAATTTGCAAGTGATCCCAAACTTTTGCGTGGTAGTGTAATTGATAATCAGTGTTATTCAAATCACCTGGCGGTTGTGTTAATATTATGGCTGATCAGTGGCTGATGTTCTCTTTAAAGATACATGTGGCCACTGAGGACGGGTCAACTTGGAAACCATGAAGATTTATTCACGAATTTTTGGACCTCATTAGATACAAACACGTTTTGCTGTAATGGCTCATGACTGCAGTCACTCTATGAGTTTAGGGATTATAATTGCCAGGAACCGGTTTGTACCACGGTGGCATGGTGGCTTAGTGCTCAGCACAGGGTCATGGGTTCTGTGTCCTGACTCAGGTCTGTGCGCATGGAGTTTGCAAGTTCTCCCCGTGCTTGATGGTGTTCCTCTGGGATCTCTGGTTTCCTTCCACAGTCCAAAGACATGAACATTAGTCTAATTGGTGAATACGTTTGTGTTTGAGACGCTTTTCTGCTCACCGCGGTTGTAAAGAGTGTTTATTATTTAAGGTACCGTACTCTTCCTGTCACCTTGACGTACAGTACGCAGCCTCGCTGTTCTCCTTCAGGCTTGTCTGGGGTGTGTTTTTTGAAGTTGTTGTAGACATTAATTAAAAACGCTTGTCCTGTATCTGCATGCACCGCTGTCACATAATTAGCTATTTAGATAATTGCATGAATGCGGAGTGGTACTGAGTGGCTGATGAGGGGACTTTCTTTAACAAACAATCCACGTGTAAAGGAAGACAGAAGAAAAAAAAAAAAGAAGAAAACCCAGGTCAAGCAGAAGCTGGTCTTTAAGATGAGGAGATCTGCACCCTATACTTTATAAAAACCTTCCATTTCTGCTATTGATTTTATTTCAAGGAAAACCAAGAGGCCCTCTGTTTAATGAGCTTCGCTATTTGTGATAGTAACTGTTATTATTTTGTTTTTGTGTTTGAGACTGTTTCTGTGATTGTTTCTTTTTTTCTTTTTCTTTTTTAATTTGCGACTTGTGAAGCAAATCGTGACAAGCAGTTTAACTTCGAATTGAACATTCATGCAGCACCGTTTTGTGTTTTTGTGAAAGTCTAGATGGAATTTAAACTCAATTGTCCACTTTATTAGGAACCCATGCACGCACGCACGCACACACACACACACACACACACACACACACACACGTTCATGCAGTTACCTAATCAGTAAATAACTTGGAGGCACATTTCACAGATAGGGGTCAAGAAATTTTAGGTAGTTTTATGTAGTTTTTACATCAAACATCAGGATGAAGAAAAAGTTAGCATGAGTGCTGGAGCAGATGGGCTGGTTTGAGTATTTCAGAAACTGCAAATCTCCAGGGATTTTCAGACGCAACAGACTTAGTTTCGGTGTAACATGACAAGCTGGAACTGTTTCCTAATTAATAAGGGGGGGAAAAAAGATGCTGGTGAAGTCAGGACTGCGTATAGCTGCCGTAACATACAGTAACTGATAACAGAAGCGACTGTAATTTAAACATAATTACAGTATGAAAGGATAATAACTACTGGTTTTAAATTTTACTTAATAAACAATGTAATTGGTGGCACATTGAGGTATTTTTGTCTTTATTATAATTATTATTATTATTATTATTATTATTATTATTATTATTATTATTATTATTATTATTTACATAACACATATTTATCTTTTAATGATATTCTGGGTTTACCCAGAAACCAAACATAGAAAACACATATTCACGTAATTCAATTCAATTTATTCAATGAAATATAACTTTTTCTATACAAATTCACTTCTTTTATTGATTTATCTGATTTCTCACAAGTTGTACAGTGGCCGAGAAGTGCAAAACAAGTTAACAAAACGAAAACAAAATAACAAATTAAAAACCACAATAACAAAACCCAAAACAAAATAACAAAACCCAAAACAAAATAACAAAACCCAAAACGAATTTGTTATTTTGTTTTGCGTTTTGTTAATTTGTTTTTGTTTTTGATATTTTGATTTTGAATTTGTTATTTTGTTTTCAGTTTTGTTAATTTGGTTTTGAATTTGCTATTTAGTTTTGGGTTTGGTTAATTTGGTTTGCACCTCTCGGCCGTTCAGAAACGAACCGGAAAAGGTAGGTATAGTTTGCGAATGAAATTCTTACCGCTGATTGGACGAGACATCTGTCACTCAAGATATACAAGAACTACTGTAGCGGGGGTAGATTCGTGTGTGTATGAATGTGCAAACATGTACTGTCCTTATTGTGGTTTCAAATATGGCGTTTTGCCAAATTTTTGCAGTTCTTGTGGAAAAATAATTCGAATGAAAAATTTCATTATTTTCTTAGTTTTGCACACCGAAAAAATAATTTAAATGTGAAGCAGAACACACAAGAAACAAAGTTAGAGACACAATTTCCTACTTCCTGTTTATCTTGAGTGACAGGTGTCTCATCCAATCAGCGGTAAGAATTTCATTCGCAAACTATACCTACCTTTTCCGGTTCGTATCTGAACGGCCGAGAAGTGCAATACAAATTAACAAAACCCAAAACAAAAACCCAAAACAAAATTCAAAACCAAATTAACAAATTCAAAACCAAATTAACAAATTCAAAACCAAATTAACAAATCCGAAAACAAAATAACAAAACCAAAAACAAAACAAGAAAACCCAAAACAAAATAATAAATTAGTTTTGGGTTTTGTTATTTTGTTTTGGGTTTTGTTATTTTGTCTTTGAATGTTATTTTGCGTTCGGTTTTGTTAATTTGTTTTGCACTTCACGGCCAACCTAATCTAATATGGATCGAAATGCTGTGTAACTTTTGTTGTTGATTGTTTTTAAACGTCACGTCTCGTACAAAGTCATAACGTTTTTCCTCCTCACACCTCATCAGTCCAGTAGGTGGCGGTATTTTGCACCAACTGCCTTTAAGTTAAGCGTTTATTTGTACTTTGTTTTTGTTTTTTTTTCTTCTCATATCCTAGCATTGCTGCATTCAGAGCGCATAATATGGTGCCCATTGAGTATATACAGTAGGGTTAAGGGCCTTGCTCAAGGGCCCAATATCAGCAACCTGGGGGAGCTGGGTCTCGAACCGCCGACCTTCAGTAACGTAGTGCTTTAACCCTCTGAGCCATCACTGCTGTTAAACTCGCCTCATATCAACTCTCCGAGCCGGGAATCAAAGTCAGACCCTGGAGGTGCGAGGGAGCTGCTAACCACTAATTATTAAATCGTGCCAACTCCCTCAACAGGCTCAACTTGGCAGTGATGGGTCTGGAACCGCCAACCTTCTAATCAGTAATCCACAGACTTATCCTTAAGTGCTTTAAACTATTCACACGTCGACCGGCAGCGCCGCATCCTTTATGGAAGAACCGGAAAAAAGTCATATTGAACCGGGATATTAATAAAATTGTGATACTTACAGAATTAAAGTTCGGCAACTAGATATCGTGGTTTTATCGTATCAGGTGATCCCTGGTGATTCCCGTCCCTAGAAGCGATACTCGTATCAGCGTAACCACAAGACAGAAGTGGTTTCGCTTTTTTGCAAAAATGATGGTATATTTTTAAGCAGTTTGTCAATTTAACATTTGTATTTAACATTTGAATGTTTACATAAATAATTTTAAAGGTTCAATTCTGAATCCAAAAAAATTTTTTTCGATTTGATTAGTCAAACCAAAAAAAGTTTGATCGAGTTGCAATATCGATTCAATCGGACACCTCTTAAAAAAAAAAAAAAAAAAGCCACACACATTTCTGTAGTAAAGAGTCTTAGGACAAGACTTTAAGGAAAAGCCAATAGCTGTGGAGTGTGTGTGTGTGTGTGCGTGCGTGCGTGTGTGTGTGTGTGTGTGTGTGTGTGTGTGTAATAAAGGTGGGAAGAGAAGTGGGCTCGGAACAGGTTAGAAGGTTCACCGTGCTGATGGCTTGTCGTGAAAGTAAAGAAGAATGGATCCAACTATGTTTATGAGAGAGTCCCGTTTGGCCTTTTCCTAGAAATATGCATCACTTTAACAGTAAACTGAGCACTGATTTATCCACCCTTATCCTCAGTCACCTCAGCACACTGTCCCCAATCCCCCCTGCAGTCGAGCAAATTATTAACTATCTCGCTGTGAGCCAGAATCACTTGACTGCCTCTGATTTAAAAACCTGACAGTGAGTAACTGTTCTGTTTCAGGTCTGTAATGTTTTATTGATTTGTTATTTTCTTGCTGGTGTCTTTATTAGCTTTGTTCTTTTTTTATAGCTTGTGTATGAAATTGCTGTTCCACATCAAATAAAATGATCACAGACTGTTTGACAGAAATTAACCAAACTCAGTGAAGGTCAGGGGAATGAAAGAGGGAAGACAGGGATGCACGTTTATGATGTATTAGTGATGTGTGTGTGTGTGTGTGTGTGTAGATGCCTTGTCCTGTATGGTGTCGGAGTGGTCAGACTGGGGTCACTGCAGCGTGTCGTGTGGGGTGGGGATGCGCTTGCGGCGGCGCATGTTGAAGACGCCGGCGCTGCCTGGCCAGTGCACAGAACAGCTGGAGCAAGTGGAGAAGTGCATGATGCCTGAGTGCCGTGAGTAACGCACAGAAACACCGACGCTATACGTACAGTGACCCAATCAGTTTTTTTTTTAAGGAATGGTCATTACAGCATTTTCATCCTAATTCCGATCCTCATGGCCAAAAGGTGGTATTGGTGCTTACAAGTGTCTCACCTACAGTAGGTGTAGTGTCCATAACCTCTTTGAATTCAAATCATTCAATGATCTTAACTGTCATTCAGATCAAACTCGGCCAATTTACATGTCACATGAAAAGACATAAACCGGAGAAAGTGTATTATTCTGTAATGCAAAATTGTTAGGATATTGCAACATGAATTTGACACGGTTACGGACACTACAGATTTTTTGTTGGGGAAAAAAGATCATGAATTTTTACAGCTCATACATTATGGTTCTAGAAGCTTACGCCTATTTTAGTATCAATATTAAAATATCAAAAATATGAATAATTAGCATTTTTAATTATTGTTGTTTGAAGCAAGACCGAATAACAGTGAAAAATGGCCATTTTGGGGGCACATATAAAACCATCTTCACCGAAAACGGGGCGAAGTTGGCATCTTGAAAATTTTAGGGAAGCAAAATTGGTCACTTCCAAGTTGCATAAACTTCAGAAGTAGCTTCTTTGGCCACACACAGTTTCTGTATTATATGTATAACAAATAATAATAATAATAATAAATTAAATCAGCACCAATATTGTGTTCTGCCTGATACATGAATTTCATCATACTGTATGTTTGCTTCAATCTCATTTATATTAATATGTAGAATGACGAGTTCAGGTTTTTAAATTTTTTTTATATGCGTTACTCTAACCATTATATAATATTCTATAAATTACATAGATTATAACGTTCAAGAAGCCACATAACCTGGTGATGGTCCAGGTATTTTCAGTGTAATACGTACTGTACCTGCTTGAAGAACATTTTTCAAAAGTTCTATAGCATTGTCATAGACAAAATAACTGATTAATTGTTAATTTCTCTTTCCTTTACTTACTCATCAAAGTTCTTAGCACAGGGATTTGCAGGGATTAAGACACAATCAACTCATCATGGACCACACCATTGGTGTGATATTAACGTCTTCATACTGTATGTCGCTCTAATCCTCTTTGCCTTTCCGTCCCCCCTCCAGCTGTGGACTGTATGCTGTCTGAGTGGAGCGAGTGGTCCGAATGTAATAAGTCCTGTGGGAAGGGTCACATGATCCGCTCTCGCATGGTGAAGCAAGAACCTGAGTTCGGCGGAGTCCCGTGTCCCGAAACGGTGCAGAGGAAGAAATGTAAGATCAGGAAGTGCACACGGGGCCCACGGGCCAGCGACCGCAAGAGAAACAAGCAAGACGCCACGGAGCGGCGGAGAGGAAAAGTGGGGCGGGAGTTTGAGTTTGAGGAGATACCAGGTCTGACATTTAACTTCTGCTGGTTCACATCCCAACTGCAACAGTTTCCTCAAAGCAGCACATGTAAAAATTAATAGATAGATAGATAGATAGATAGATAGATAGATAGATAGATAGATAGATAGATAGATAGATAGATAAAGCGCTAGACTAATACAATGCATTCAATGAACTTGAACTTGCACAGTATTTTTGTAAATTGTTTTCTTTCTAGACTATTTGTCAATTGGTTCCAAAGTTATTTATTATAATGCGCAAAAAAAATTCTTTAAAATCAGCTTAGAATAACATTTAAAATAGGGATTGATTGATTGATTGATTGATTGATTGATTGATTGATTGATTGGACAAGGGTTTGAACTAAAAAAAAAACTGATCAACTTAATTACAGTTGTACCTCTCCATATGAACTGAATCCTTCCCCGAGGTGAGATCTTAGAATCCCATACAATATATTTGTATTGCGAAATGCATTTTCCTGTAGGAAATACTGTAAACGCAGAGAATCCATTCTAGCATTTCCAACACTATAATCATAATATAAAAACAACATAATATATTTATTTCCTATTTTACTTAATTCACATACATTTAGAAAATATATGTGAATTAAGTAAAATAGGAAATAAATATACATTAAACCTCACTTAACCTTAATTTATGATTATAGCGCCGGCTGCTCTAAAAGCAAAACTAAGGCCAAGTCTAAACGTAGCTCGGTATTTTTAAAAACTGAGATTTTTAAGAATCTTCATTCACATCCAAAGTGAAGATTTTCCAGAACTCTGTTTTCAGTGGTGTTTTGTGGACGGGGGAAATAAAGATTTCGGCTTGTTTTGACGTCACCTTGTGTGCCGATGATGTCATTGTCTGTGTGCTCGTCTCCTGGATTTGATAGCTTTGTTTATGAGGATATTTTGTACAATAGTGGACTTACGTACAGTAAACCGGGGACTGTGTTAACGTTGCCTATTGGACTTTTTACATGCATGTACATACACGCGCGGTTACTCACACAGTATGTTAACAAACAGAGGTGCCTGAATGTACTACAAAGCTCACTGCTGCTACATCGAGGACGTTTGGATATCTACAAAGTGCAACCGGGTATGACATTTCTGGCTTCTGATTGGCCCCCTGTTGATTAGGGACGCTCCTAACAGCACTTAAAAGGGCATTTTACATTTTCAAAACGTAGGTCGTGTGGACAGAATTATTTTAAAAAACGAAGTAGAAAAATCTCAGTTTTTAAGAATACCCGGCCACGTGTGGACATGGCCTAAAAGTGGCTATTTTTTTTTTTATATTATTATTACAGTGGAACCTCGGATTGCGAGTAACGCTGTTTACGAGTGTTCCGCAAGATGAGCAAGGATTTTAAATTAAATTTTTACTTGAAAAACGAGCGAAAGTATCATGTATCATTTTGTATTTATTTGTTTTTTTTTTACTTCACAGCAGGGACTCTGTTAGTATGCGCTCACGCCAGTGTCATTAGAGAGATTTCTTTTTTTCCCCCCGTTAAAACAGTGTTTCCGTTGTGTGTGTGTGTTTGTTGTGAAACTTAAAAAGTGAGGTGGGGGGAGGGAGGAGGAGTTTTACTGTGTAAGACGAAGCGAGGGAAGGGGCTAATTCCACACAAACACATGGCGTCTGCGCGCACAAATGGAAACACTTATCTGTTGGGATTTATTTTTACTTTTTTTAAAGGTAAAGTACAGGTTAATTTGTTTTATTTTTACTTTATATATTGTATTAATTATTTTTATGTATTTAGTGTTTTGGGCTGTGGAACGAATAATTTGAGTTTTCATTATTTCTTATGGGAAAATTAGATTTGGTTTACGAGTATTTTGGCATACGAGCCCGCTTCCTGAACAAATTATGCTCGTAATCCAAGGTTCCATTGTACTGTCCTTAATAACATTCTTGGGACCCATGGTGCGATGTCTTCACTAAATCTTGCACAAAAAGCTTGGTTTTGCACTGACGCAAACAAGCTTTGAACGGCTTCCAGACATACATGCAACCGGAAGTACATGTGACCAGAAGTCACTTGTATGTCAAAAATGGCAAGGGAAATTTCTTGCAAACTTTTAGCTCTTAAGGCGAAACTTTGCTTCAAACTTAGCTTTGAATTTCAAAAATTTTGAAAAAAAGAAAATGCAAAACAAAAAAAAGATTAATCTTTTAAGCGAGTAAAGTAAAGAGAGAAAAGTGCCTATACTATAACCATCTTTAATGTAAATTGGGGGCCAAAAATATTGAGACAAAAGTGAAATGTAATGTTTAAATGACATTCTCAAATTTGTGAAATAATAGCAGTCAAGATAACAAAATTATCTTCTTTTATTCCATGAAATTGCTCTATAACAATTAATATTTATACAGAGTCATTTATTGGTTCGGCATAGAGTCATAAAGATGTCTTCAGTACGATCACAGTTCTTCACAATTGTCCAGCAGTTGTCTATTGGGTTTAGGCTTGGAGATGACCCTGGCCACTGCTCAGATTCAATTCAATTCAATTTTATTTGTATAGCGCTTTTAGCGATAGTCCCTGACGAGCAAGCCGAGGGCGGCAGTGGCAAAGAAAAACTCCCTGAGTTGGCAATAGGAAGAAACCTTGAGAGGAACCGGACTCACCAGGAAACCCATCCTCATCTGGGTGAAACATTCAGAAAGATTGATTGGTGAAAAGATTCAGAAGCTGAATATCAGTGTCACAGTCAGTTTATCAATATTTTTTGTTTTCAGTTAATCAGGACAACTATTCATCCAGACAGTCTAGAACTAATTATGATGAGAACTTTAATACATGCCATGTGCTGTCTTAATACTTTTCAGCACCACTGTACTGTACAGTATGTGACATTAATAGCCTTTTTTTCTGTACGTTCTCCAGCTGGTTGCAAACTAGGCCAGTGGTCCAGCTGGTCGGAGTGTACCCAGCAGTGCGATGGGGGGGTCCAGGAGCGTGTGAGGCCTGTGAAGAAGAAAGGCAAAGACAAAGGCAAAGACAAATGCAGACCCGTCAAAGAGAAGCGGATGTGCAATGAGCATTCCTGCTAAAGAACTCTGCACTTCTTATACACAGACACAACAAACACGAACACAAACACACACACACACACAAACCGAGGAGGGGTCATTCCGGGATGTTTAGATGGTGTCTGGGGATTTTAGACTAGTAGACATACGGCTAGAGAAGACCGCACAGACGTCTGTGATTAGTTTTAGTTGCCTTTTTAGCAGCTGTATGTATTACTATCTAACCAGCCAATTTCAAAACGGTCACACAATAAGACGCCTTCTTTAATGAATCTTATTTTTTGTTTTTGGTCTTTTAATTACACTGATGCTCTGTTCTACATTTACAGTACAGATGATATTAAAGTGTGCTTTTTACACCATAAGTCACCATTTGCCCATTTACACAGACAGCATTGCAGTGCTGAAAGGGCTCAATTCCCATCCTAATCCTGATTAGGTCTAGCCTGAAGATCATCGTATTTAACTCCCAAACCTCCCACATGGATCCGGACATCAGTGCAGTCCTTGCTCTTGTAACGACACTCCTGTGCTTTTAGTTAAACTATACTAAAAAAAATCATAGTTGGAATTTTATATAATAATACAAGGAAGCAACTAAACGCTTTAATGTTATCGGAATCACGAATCGTGACATAAAGTTGGGAAAGATTTACTGTTACCACCTTAAAGTTGATTATTTTACTACTGTATAACAGCATGTTTTATACTACAGTAACCGGCAACATCAACCTGTTTTTCCCCCCTTTTTTGTGCTCTGTTTATAGTTTATAATTACTGTACTTGTTGCCTATCAAGTTCTTTCATGTTGTCACCTATAACATTTTCCTCATATTTTTTTTTCTTTTTCTTTCTCTCTTAAAACTAACAGGACAAAAAATAGAGCGTGTCAGGTTATTAAGTAAGTCCTCCATCTTAAACACTTCATCCGTTGCTACGTATGGCGGATAACGACGTTATCACTGGAAACTCATTCCAAACAAAAATCTACACATAGAAAATACTAAAAAACAATTTTTTTAAATTTTTTTTTAAAGAATTAGCAGCTGTAATCATCAGGGTGATTACTGTACATATCGGAGTGAGCGCATTAATGCATGGGGCGTTCAAGTCAAACTTTGCATTAAAGCAACGATCGGCATTTACAGTACAGGAGACGTCAGGCACAGTACGGTGATGAGCCGCGGTAAAACATTTGACCTGTGCAGACGGTTTAAAGAAGGCCGAAAGTCCGTGAATGACGATCCCGAGCCGAGGCGGCTCCGAGTACACTGCGGTCGTTCCTGTAAACATTCAGAGAGTGGAACGTCTGATCCTTGAAAATCAATGGATATCTTATCACCAACTTGACGAAGAGTTACAGGAACTCGACTGGGAGTTATTACCACATGCCCTCTACGGCCCTGATTTCGCACCAAGCCATTTCCACATGTTTTCCACATTAAAGGAGTTCCTGGGAGGCCAGCGTTTCAGACATGAAGCAGGCATTATGATCGTGGCTCCGGCGTATGGAGAAAAACTTTCTATTTTAAATGGTAAAGTGAATTAGTGTAGAGAAATAAAAGGAATTTTTCCTCTTATAACTCTTATGTCATTCTGCATTCTACAATCAAAAGTCCCGGTTTGACTTGAACGCCCCTCATGTACACCTGTGATTTGTTTTGCAGCCTTCTGATCAATTTCCGAGATTCGAGAATTTACTGGGATAAAATATAACTACTATGGATTCATTAGTAAAAGCCTGATCCTGATCTTGAGTCTGATCCTGAGTCTATCCTGAGAAAGGCAGGCGAATTCATTACAGAAATCTCGGATGCAGCATCAGTCCTGGTAATGGACACACACGTCCACACACTCATTCGGAGTATCGTTCTTCACCGACGTGATGCTTTCAATACTGTAATCTCATCTGCCATGACTGCTCCCAACCTGTACAGTACCGCACGGGCTTTCGCTTCTAACAAACTGCAGTTAGCGCCGATGTATCTTTAATTAGTCTTATGTTTGGGGCTCAGGAGCACTAATTGGACCAACAAAAAACAAGAAACACACAGTGATAAGAGACCCATTTGAATATCTTGGTCTTATCGTAGCCATGATTGGTCTCAACGAATTCCACAAAGGTTTTCAGATAAAGACCACTATAAAGTAAGTATGGAGACAGTTTACTGTAGTGTGCACCAAATGGCACATTTTAGGGCAGACGTAGCCACTTAGAACCACCCTCTGACCACCAAAAGGAGACGTGTCGGGTCAAACACTTCAAAACCCATTTATATACCTTTGCCCTTCGCCATGTGTTGGTTCTCTTTGCGCTTAACAAACACAATTTATACCCCCTCAATGTTAAGTCAGTATCAATGTACAGTAGGCTTCATGAAAAACTCAAATTCAATCCAATGATGAAATCAATTTAAAGCGATCATATAAAACACTGATCACTAATATCGCGGTCTTCAATATTGTTGATGAAGTTGCGTCGTGCTTTTAAAACTCTTAGCCACCATGATCGGTTCCGAGCAATACAGCATGTGTGCGTCCATACAGGCATCACCGAATGGTGCAATTAGTGCAGGTGTACAGTAGCCACTTAAACGAAGAACCATTTGACCCTGAATAATGAGAAACACCAGTAGTTCTGTGTCTTCACCACAGTGTTCGTCCCTGAGGGCAACCGACCATTTGGAACGTCCTGCGGATACTCGCGTCATCTCTGCCATCAGTGGCTTTGCAGTCAAGTCGAGTGTCATTTCCATTCTATTTCCCGTTCAACCGCGTTTCAGTGGAATGACAAACGCTGCACTATGCTCTTCTTGGTCAAGGACACCAGGAAGAATTTGCATCTCAGTCGAGTCCCCTCCTCCACCCTAAACACGGCCACTTGTCCCGTCCCCGCCTCTAATCCGAGGTGAGCGCCGCCACATCAGGCCTCCTCTATCGAGCGCGATCAAGGTGGGTCGGCCATGATCGATGAGCGATCGATTTGGACAGCGACCATCTGGCCGAGGAAGGATCGATTTTCTCCTGTCACTACAAAGCAGTTTTGTCATATCCTCTCAAAAGATTCGCAGCTGACAAACGGGTTCTTTCTTTCTTTCTTCCTTCCTTGTGGTTACATGTACAAAGGGAAACTCATACTCATACTGTATAATAACCCTTGGAAGGTGCAAAATGACGCCGCTAAACAGAAAGAACTAAAACGTTCCAAGACTTGTGTAAGACTGAATTTTAGCCTGAAAATAGCTACAGTATGTCGTGACCTTTTTAATCCTCTGTAATCCATGTAGAGGCACAGTATCTCTCAGCCGTAGGACGTAGAGTACAGTATTCATTTTAGACACTTTATAACTTTTGCTGTGGAATTTTGATATATTCAACACCCAGGACTTGCCGAGGTCATGTGTAGGTCTCTCTGTCAATCTCTCTGTTGTTGTTGTTGTTGTTGTTTTTTTTCCCCCCCTCTCCTCTACAATATATTACTATTTTGGAATAAATCACCTTTACAATAAAAGTAAATGTGACAAAGTCTCGGCGTATTGCTTCTTCTTGTTTAACCATGCTTTACCAAGCCTTACGATCACCCGTCGTTTTCTTTGTTTAATAAGAGGTGATAAACGTCAGGGTCCATCCACATGCCATCAGGCTCCCCGGGTATCCCTTATTTCAGTGGCAGTTTTTACCGAGCCAGATTTCATCGTCTTGATGCTTGATTATAGCAGTTAAGGATGAAGGATGTTGCTTAAGAGGCCGACAGGTGCAGCTCCGTGGCGCTGGGGTGCGAGTCAGGGTGTGAGTCTGATCAGCAGGCCAACACCTAAACCACCAAGCCACCCTTGCCCCAGGGTTTATGTGAATCACATTGACTACAATCCTACTCAAAGAGTGAAAATTAAAGACTGAACACATGATATAACAGTAATTTACCCCACGTTGGCACTAGCAAGTCTTTGATCTTAGAGCTTTTCATTAGAAGAAAAATTAGGACGCATATGTACATTTCAGTGCATTTGATTTGAGTCAAAATCTTATATTGGGGACGGAAAAGGAGTTGAACCGCTCTGAAAAGTCTTCTCACTTTCAATGTGGTTAAGGTTGGGAACCTGTTGGGTGTCCAGTCCTTAGTTGTTTTTTCTTTGCTTGATGCAGGCCAATAATTTCACTCTTCTGAAACACAGTAATGTCTTTTTCAAGACCACGGGAAAAATCATCCGACATAATAAGAAGCTCCTCAATACATCACTTAGGGTTAAAAGGATTCTTGCCAGCTGAAAAACATCAATCACAGCAGTAATTATTTAATTTAAGAACTCTTAAGTATTTTTTTTATTTAAATCCAAATGGTGACTTTTTTTGACCAGGCTGTGTATACAGTATAAATAATGACACATAGACTATAGCACACAGAACCATGCAACAATCTTTAGGACTTGCAAAAAGAAAAAGAAAAAAAATGTATATGCTGGATACAAGGGTGGCTTCAGGAAAAGATGAAAGTAAATGTTCTTTTCCTTTACTTACAGCTTGGCTAAAAATATTCTCTGTTGTGTAATGATACCATCTGTACTGTTACAAATGTTTTTGCTGTATCATGTAGGTTTGATTGGAAACGTTATTGTAACAGGGATTTTCAAGCATTAGGTTTCATCAAGGTTGCAAGACAATGAAAGATCTCAACAGTAATGTATTTTTCCCTATATATAGATGTGTATAATATAAAAGCATGAAAGAAACCAATTTCTGTTGAAGTCCTGAGCATTTTTATTCCTACAGTTTATTATACAGTAGATGCTTTAAAAAATTCTGACAATTACTGATGTGAGCAGAATTGTCATTCCTACCTATACTTTCTAACCTTAATTAAAAGCCAGAAGGTTTGTAGATTGCTTCCTTGGCACCATTTATTACAAAACTTTGCGGAAGTTCCGTCAGTGTTTAAAACCAAAGGTACTAGACCACGTCCATGAAAATTCCTAAAATTCTCCATCTGCTAATGTACCGTATGGGTGTAGTATTACAGTTTGGCCGCTAGATGGAGACAGAAAGCTTGAAATATTATTAAGTAATAATTGTTGCATTTTCCTGTAAATTTCTCACTCTCCAGCAGATGGCAGTACAGCAAAGGTATTTAAGCACTGCACTTCTTATACACTGTATACAGCAGACAAGAAGCGAAATGCACAGAATATTTCATTTACTTTAGTTTTATTAAACCCCCCCCCTTATAATTATATTTTAATAAGTTATTGTTTAAGCGAACATAACTGAGGTCACGTGGAGGCTGTATGAAAAACAATCATCTAAAAGCAAATATAAATACTGTAATAATAACTTTAACTGCAATGTTAAAGGGGGAAAAAAAGTTTTTTTGGACAGGCAGTGTACTGTATACATAATGCAGCACTTTTCAGCCAAAAATCATAAAGTCTACATGGATTTTATCTGCAGAAACAGAAACAGGTATAGGACAGTCAGCGTTCCAAACACTGTAGCAGATTCTTGAAACTGCTCAGAAAATCTTAGCATAATTTCCTTCACAAGCTGCACAGTGTACCTGAGACCACTAGTGCATTTTAAATAGCAAAGAAATTTTACACTTAATATTGACCAAGTTTAAGTTTAATACTATTCATTGCCTTTGACAGTGGAATTTTATATACACAAATGTTTACATTTTTTTTGAAGGTGTCTTTGTTTTATACCATTTCTTTCCATATGCTTTGACTTTTGCACAGACCCTAACCCTACAAAACTGTATATTTATAAACATCCAATTTCAAGACTAAAACAAAACAACATTCAAGGACTTATGTGCAAAATGGGACCGATGTGAAAGCAACAGTTTGCAATGTACAGTAGACTTTGCCCAGATTTACAGTATTTGAAAACCCTAGAAACGAGGCTCACATAGTGATGAATTCACAGAGAATTAATTCTTTATCTATATTAATAGGGTGAGAGCTGTAATTGGGAAGGAGTCATGGTGGCAAGCAGGTAATGAGAAAATGTCTACACCTGTGTGTGGTTAATGGAAGCTGATTTCTGTGCTCAGTGTGGTGCACTCACAGGAAGTAGAAGCTGGAAGTAAAGCTATGAATATGTACTGAAGTGGAGAAAGAAACAGAAAAAAAAAACAAAAAATATAGATATCAAATAATAATAAGAAGAATAACAAATAATAAAAATCTCATAATAAAAAGATAAACATAATGTCACAAAAAAGTAAGAAAAAAAAAGAATTTCCAAGAAAAATGAATAACAGAAGAATTAAAAAGGGGGGGGAAAAGAAAATGAAAAGCAATACCAAAAAAAGTTAGGAACTAAAATAAACATGAAAGAACAAGCAATACAAGTATAAAAAAGCAGCAGCAAAAAAAAAAAAAAAAAAAAAAAAATATATATATATATATATATATATATATATATATATATATATATATAAACCAGCCACAGAAGAGTAGTTAAGAGTACAATGACAGAAGGCAATAAGATAAAGAAAAAAGAGAAGCAAAAAAGGAATCAAATGTAAATGCAATAAATAAGTACAAAGAGTAACTGAAAAAGTGAACAAGCAAAACAAAAATTAAAAAAGCAAGCAAGGGAAAAAAGTAATAAATTAAAATAAGGACAATAAGCAAAGAGAAAGAAAAAACAAACATGAGAAAAATAGAATCTAAATGCAAAAAATCAATAAAGCAACTGAAAAGTCAAGCAAGCAACAGAAAAGAAAGAAAGCCTTTAGGTTTCCCAGGTTAATAAAAGCTGCTCATTTTAACCCTTCTGTCCTTGGATGATAATTTAGTGCTAATTAGTGCCTGCTCAAAAACTTTTAAGCCAGATGTTTCCGGAAAAAAGACCTCAGCATAGACCCACATAATGCTGAAGTCATGACCTGAGACTGTGCTGCTCATCACACACAATCACCTCTTACTGCATCCACACACACACACACAGAGGCCCACACTGCAAGCTCATGAAACATTCACTGCGAGACATTTTCCTAATGCATTATGTATAAATATCAAGGCAGCATCTACTGAGAGGAAGAAGCATCATGTGCAAAGTGCACAGAGCAAACCACATTCCTCACTGAACCTGAGTGACAAAGCACAAATCATCGACCACCAATAAAAGAAAAATGAGCCTGGAGATACCATACAGTATATAAACTATGTATGTTTTCATCCATCCTCAACATGCCTTTATTCTACTGTCAGGAGCATGTCACTATGTAAGCAGTAACTATGTGACCTCCGAGCCACTAGGGGCGCCATAAGAAGGCAGGATTTATATCACAGCAGAGGAAAAACTAAAGCAGCACAAGAAAAGTTACCTATTTTTTTTTTTTTTTTGTATAAGTAGATTGAATTTTTTTTTGACATTAAGTTACTATAGCATCTTTTCTTTCAAAGTATTAAAATCTCAATAAATAAACAAACAAAGGTTAACTGTGTGACAGATATCAACTGGTTAATAAACAGTCATGTTATAAAGAAATAATATTTGGTTCAAAGTTGTTTGTCTTTTACATCATTTTTTAATGTTGTTTATAAATTCCAGTGCTGTTATCATTTAAAAATCATTGGATCCCCTGAGCCATTATAAAGGCTAGTTAGGACACTAGGCTAGAATGAACACTAAGTAGTTACCAAACAGGCTAGATTGTTACATTTACATTTCTGAGCAGTTAAGGGTTAAAGGCCTGGGTTCAGGGCCCAACAGCGGCAACTTTCTGATGAGTCCAATGCTTTAACCACTAAGCTACCCCTGGCCTGAGCTAGGATGAACACGAACTAGTTACCAAACAGGTTAGAATGAACCAACACTAGCTACCAAGTAGGTTAGAATGAGCGCTAGCTACTTACCAAAAAGGCTAGAATAAACTCTAGCTCGTTACCAACAGGCAAAAAAAAGGAGTACTAGCTAGTTACCTAACAGGTTAGAATGAACACTAACCAGTTAACAAACATGCTAAAGTAAACACTAGCTAGTTACCAAACAGGCCAGGATGAACTCAAGCTGGTATTTACTGAGGGTGGAAATCTAGCAAGCTATCACATGAAGTTGTTACAAGCTAGCTATCAATAGACTAGAATAAACTCTGTCCCATTACCAAAGCCAGGTTGTTAGAAAAAGAGGTAGTTGCTACTCCAGCTAAGTGCTAGTCGAGCCAGCTGGAGTTCTCGCTAGCATAGCCGTTGTTGCTGTACATGAAAAGCGGGTATAATTTCAGCATCAAATGATGATGGTTAAATCTTACACAATTAACACTATGTCCATTAGGAATTCAATTACTATTGTAATTTCAGAAATATAAAAATAGATAAATGCAAATTAAGCAAAAGGAGTTTGGTGGTGGAAAGTGATTTCACTGTGGATTAAATCTAAAAGCTAAAAGCTACACTATATTGGCCAAACCTGTTAATTATTGAATTCAGGTGTTTCAATCAGACCCCTTATCCCCGGTGAAGGGCAATCTTAATGCTTCAGGATACCAAAACATCTTGGACAATGATATGCTTCCAACTTTGTGGAAACAGTTTGGGACGGCCCTTTTCTTTTCAGTCCAACATGACTGTACCCAAAGCCCGGACTATAAAGACATAGTTTGATAAGTTTGGTGTGAAAGAACTTTGGCCATTTCATACTTACTGTATGTATGTTTTTTTTTAAGTTGTGTTTGTTGTCATGGTGATTCTCTTAAAACACCAACTCAAAATGTATCATTTATCCTACAGTTTTGCAGAAAGCGACCACTTACTTCATCCTATACTCACAGTAAGTGTGACAGACATGAGTACTGAGATGCTTCAATTTGAATCAGTCTGGATTTAGATTCCTGATGAGCAAGCCGGATGAAACAGTGGAGAGGAAGTTCAGTTTGGGGATCTTTGGGGAGCCACAGCAGTACAAAGTAAGTCACGGTGCAGAAGTAGAGCATCGAGATGGATCAGGCACAGCAATTGAAGCGTATTAGGATCTCACAATGACCTTACATGAAGCATCTTCACTGCTTCAGCTTGAATGAAAGAGACTGAACAGATTATTAGGTATGATCTTATCCTGCAGTGGCTTGAAAGGATGCGATCAGAGCACACAGTGTGAAATCCTATAGCAGGCTAACTGACAGGATAGAACATCCAGAAAGCTTTTACTCCTGGACCTTGGTTTAGTGTGTATGAGATGAAGTCATTTTCACATTTAACCCTGGTGCTTAAAATACCATCAGAGGCTTTCAATGCCCTATTAATTCAGGATATTGAAATGAAAAAGGTCTGCCTTGATGTATTAAAAGAGCTTTGATTGACACATCTAAATCAAGTGAAGGCAACCCAGATGAAATAAATGATTTTTGAATAAATCATAAAGCTTCTCCGCACATAACGTCGGTAAGCTCTTGGATGCTAATTCGCCCCAGATCTGCACTGCTGGCACAGATTTGAGGTCTGAAGCACATGAATCATTCAGCTCTAGTCAACAGTGTCGTACATTGTATTATTTAAAGTATAGAGCGATTGGTCAGCTGTGGACCCTGCTTGAGGAATTCAAGCCACATCTTTATAAGTAATGAGGCAAGATTTTTTTGAGGCAAAATTTTTTTAAAAGCCTTGTTTGAGGAAATCACAATACTTGGTTCTTTAAGATTTTTTTCTTCTAAAATGTAAGGGAGATAATGATAAATACAGCATTTCATACAATGCAGAGGTTACCATAGAAAAATTGCATACTGGCAATTAACATGAAATTTGAGCAATTGAATTGGACATAATAGGGTTTCTGATTGCAGGTTTCAGTAATATGGGTGGTTTTGCTTGTTTTTTTCTCTAGACTAAACTTTTTAAAAGTTTGTCTTCCGTCTTTTAGGTTAATAAGATTCATCTTTATTCCTTCCTCTGCGCCTCTGAAGAAAATGCACAGATGTGGATTCTGTATATTAGACCTGAGTAATAAACTATACTAAATCCATATGAACAGGTGCTGAAAATTCCTCCAACCCAATGTACACGAAGAATCCTTATAGCTTTTCTTCATCTTGTTTCATATGAAATACACTGATCAGCTACAACACTAACACCACTGTCAGGTGAATTGAATAACATTTGATTATCAGGTACATACCAGAGACAGGATCATGGGCACCAAAGGCAAACCCATGCCCGTTGAGACCATAGGTCAAGCCAATGCAGCACAAATCGCTGAAAAAGTCAATGTTGGCTCTAATAGAAAGGCAGAAGAGCATCGAGAGTCCGACAGTTCACCACACACTGCGCCCAGCAGATTAAGAGCCCAAGGGTGTCAACCCTTGGGCTCCAAACTCACAAGATCCCAATCCGTTCGAGCGCTTATTGGATGCTCAGAAAAAGCAAGTCCAGTCCATGGAGGCCCCACCACACCACACAACCCATTGGGGTTCAGGGGTAACTCTGAGGTTAAGGCATTGGACTATGATGCCACCGTTGGGCCCTTAAGCAAGGCCCTTAACCTTCAACTGATCAGAATGTGTAATGAGATAAAACTAAGTCGCTTTGGATAAGTACGCCAGCCAAATGGCTGAAATATAAAAATGAAATAATGAAAGTATCTACTGCCAACAGCATGGTGTCAGCCACCTCCACACACACACACACACACACACACACACACCCACAAGAATGCCTGCAAATCCACACCTCCAGGAGCCAGAGCTGCTCCAGTGAACACAAAACCTAGTTGGTTTTAATGTTAATGTTTCTAATGTTGTGTGATTGGCGTCCATATACAGTACCAGTCAATAGTTTAGACACAACTTTGGATTTATTTTCTACTTTCTAGAACAATAATGGATTTTTTTTTACAACTAAATACTGTAACTCATATGGCATTACAACTAACAACAACAACAGTCAGTTGTTACTGTACTGTAGTTTAAGACTTAAAGGTTGGCTGTTCTGCAGTAATTCTTGCAAGAACAGTATTGTCAAGTGCATTGTCAAAACCCATCAAGCATCATGATGAAACTGGCTCTCATCAAGACCATCCCAGGAAAGCGAGACCGAAACTTACCTCTGAATTATATTTAGAAAATCACCAATTAACAGCATCTCGCATTAGAACTTTCCAGAGCATACTGTACGTAGCAGACACATGTATTACCTAACAAACAGTAATTATTGGTTTAAGCAAAAGCAACACTTATTTAATAGTATTAAATACTCAACTTGAGTGTTGATGGTTTTTCTATATACTGTATTTCCCTATACAGCACATCCCAAGTGTTTTATCTTTTACTCGACAGACATCTACATTATGGACATTTTGCGCAGATCAATTCAAGCTGTCAGTTTGTGAATAACCATTTCGTGCATGTTGACCTTGAACAGACATAACCGAAAGCTTTAAATATTTCATTATCTGTTTGGAAACACACAGGAATCAATAGCATGTCTGGATATGGAGAGATAATCTAGGTAGTGCAGGTCCCAAGCATTGGAAGCAGTTGCGCTTCATGCAAACTGTGGAGCCAAACGGCAACGTACAGTACTGTGTGTTAGCTCCGAAATTCACTTTGAACACACGATGGCACCATTTAGCACAAAAAAAGTGGCTTATAAACCAATATAAATATAAATCGAGCTGATTTAGACTCATTCTGATTAAATATGCATCTTTGTGTCATGTAGCATACATAAAGCACACAGGAGAGAACAATATGGAAGAAGTGTTAGACACTGAGGAGGCAAAAAGCCCTTTGCTGGAAACCATATTTGAAATCTTACCCATGTAGTTATAGAATCATGACACACTAATGCAATTCTCCATGCAGTCATGCTCACCTGATATTTCCCAGCATGGAAAGTGGTAAGAGATGTCCTGCCATGAAACATCACAAATTACAGTCTAGGATTGTGCATTTAAAATGCTTTTGCTTTTTATGTTCGCTAAAAGTGTGTTAATGCTTTCATTCTGATACGTTACCATTTCTAAAGTAACAGATCACATGTATGGTGTATGCTCCATATAAACCGCATGTAGATATTGATCTGGGAAGTTATAAGATAATAGGGTCATGGAAGGAGTCTCAGGTTTCATTGCTTTGGAACAGACTGTGATAAAGCTGTAACTCCTATGTAAGCGGTAACATGAGAAAGTCTTTGCAACAGGAAGGGTTCTTGGTAATATGACAAGCTTCATGTTATTGATTTATTAACTGTATGTGAGAGAGAGAGAGGGGTGGGGGGACAAGTTTTCATAACAGCTTAAACAAGACAACCATTAACATTAAAGCCACCTGGGTCTGACTCTGATGCCTCAGGCATGATTCCACCTATGAAGTCATGGCATTAGGATCCTAGCTGCAAATCCTATAAGTGCTGTAGGTTGCAAGGTGAGGGCTACATGGATATACAGATTTATTTGTCCAGCGCATCCCATGATGCTCGGTTGGATTGAGATCTTGGGAATTTGGAGGCTGGATCAACAAACTTGAATTCTTTTCCGGCTACACAGCAAGCTATCGAAACACTTGGTGTTGTGACACCTTTCTAGCATAGCCAGCATTAACTTTTTTTCAGCTGCATTAGATTTTTTGTGGGATTGGCCCAGTCATGCTGTAGTAATAGGAAGTTTGAATCATTTTAGTGACTCGGTTCTTTAAAATCTTTTTGTTCAAAATGAACAAATCTTTTTTGAGTCATTTAATTCATTTCGTTCTTTTAAATAGAAATAAAATAAAATGTTATATATAAAACAAAATAAAACATTTTCAACAAACAGACCCCCAACAGGTCTACATACACGAAGAGTATAGAGAATACGCAAGAGAGAGAGATTGTGTGTGAGGCACGGTGTCAAATTACGCACACGCGCACACACATAGGACTAACGACACGCTGAAACAGAGAGGGAGATGTTGATTATACCAGTAAGAGATGAAAACTAAGACCCAGCAGGGGAGACGATTACCCACAATTCCGCAGCACAAGAGAGAGAAAAATCATTGGCTCAGTTGTGATCATGTGACGTTCGGTGTCAAAACAAGAAGCGCTGGCGTGATACATGAAATTCGTACTCGTAATCCAAGACTTGCTCGTTTTTCAAGTCAAAATGTATAAAAAAAAACTTTGCTCGTCATGCGGAACACTCGCAATCCAAGGTTCCACTGTAGTTCCAGTAATGAAAATATTACAATGCAGCTAAGGACATATTATGATAAACAGAATGGGCAGCTCACCTCTCATATCTTCTGGTCCAAGTCATTCGTTCACTATCGTGCTGGTCTTTTGCCCCTGATCCTGTCACCAGTTTACTGGTATATACAGTAATTGATAATCAATATTATTCAATTAACCTGGCAGCGGTGTTATTCACCGGCTGATCTGTGTTTTTCATATGAACTCAGATAAAGGAAAACTGTAAAATTCTTCATGCATATTGAGTTGGGTGAATTGATGCTAAGGGAATTTTCAGTACCTGTCCATATACAGTTTTCATTAGGTCATGTGTTCTTGCCTTCAATAAGACAAGCATCAGCGTCCCAGGTGTGCTGATTGAGTCTTGAGAATTTTACAGCTCGTAAGGTACAGCTCCAAGACGTCTGGCACCTTCTGAGTCCTTATGTTGACAAACCCCATGACTGACAAATCATCAGCAAAAAGCCCTCTCAAGCTTCGCACAGACTCCTATGTAAATACAGAAGCTGGTGGAATTAATACAGATGGTTCGTAAAGCGCTTCTTAGAAGTTGATTAATTCTTGATTCAAATTTTTTTTTAAAGCCAGAACCCTGGGATGACCTGGTGCGATATATGAAAATGAGCTTTGGGGGGAATAAGTGTTCCCCGTCATTTCAGCAGGCCACATATTCAGAGTAATTTCGCTTTTATTGTTCGGCCTGAGACTCCTCGGGAAAAATCAGGGCGCCGCAGAAATACCTGAATCAGGTCATAATTCATGGCGACTCGAGGACTATGTACACGGTGAAGTAGTGGAGAGCATGTGAAAGTGGGCAATAATTTTGGGAAAGATAAATAGATCATCCTGCATTACAGCAGCAGGAAAACGACGGAGAATATTCCATGCATGCAATATTACAAAAATATTAAGTAATAATATCAACTGTAAGTTTAACTCTGAGTTCTACATTTAAAAACATATCATGCACTGAATACCGATGCTTGTTTTTTTTTTTTTTTTTGGCTTGTATTTTAAATAATTTACAACCCAAGACTGCATACATGACATGTTCATTGCATGTTTTATTCATGGTGGTTTATTTATTAATTTTTTTTCCTTATAGCATCACAGTCAAAGCTCTGTGGCGCACATGTACAGTACAGTATGTATCATATATCGTAAATTCGTTAGCTTGGTCACTGGGGAAGTACAAGCTCCAGTCCCATGACTTGTTGGGGAAACTTAATCAACCAGGAGGAACAAAGGATAATGTACTGTAGTGTAATGCAAGAAATATGGTTAGCTAATTAAGTTAATAAATACGGACTAAGAAAACTGTACAAATGTATGATATCTGTCTCACATTGTGTTTGTTTCGGCTGTGAAATTTTTACCACCCTCTAACAATTTCTTCATATTCTGCTTCTAAAGAGCCAGACTTTCTTGGATTTTTTTTAATGTAGCCTTGAGGAAAAGTTCCCCAGTATTCCTGAAGGTCTTTTTTGCTCTTATTTTCCGTCTGTGCCTGAGCAGTTTCAGAGGAATGTTTTTTCCACACAGTGAATCATACAGACATCCAACTTAAGGCATGAGCCAGTGAGAAACAGGTGCAGATGATGACAGATGTTCAGGTTCAGGCCGGTGATTAGTATACTGGTGATGCTGGATGCTGAGTGGTTGGAACAGACGAGAGGGGAAATGTGGTCGCTGCTGAGGTTGTTACATAAACCACCCATTTTTAAATTGATGCATTTTTAAACTTTTAGGCACACTGTCGCAGTAAAACATTTGTTCCCATTTCTTTTATTTAACCTACATCGTTTAATTTCATTTAATATGAAGAAATATGGGGTGGCTCAAGACAAGTACGATAAATTGTGTTACAGACCTGGCACCAAAGCTGTTTCACACCACTGTGGAAGATAATTGTGCTTAAACACGTCTACAACTAAAATGCAAAACTTTAAAACACAGCCTGGATCTGTGTTTGTTCTATGATTTGCTGTAATGTGAAGTAAGATGGATTCACTCTTGATGATGATGATGATGATGATGATTGTGTCAGTCGGTACATCTTTTAATGAATCCCCTTTGTTATTCGATGCAGACAATAGAGTTCATTAATGCTATAGTTTCCTCCATGTTCATCACAGACCCAGTTTCTTTAATACTCTCTCTCTCTCTCTCTCTCTCTCTCTCTCTCTCTCTCTCTCCATCTTTCTTTTAAAATAATTTTTTTTTGCTTCAAGTGTACTGGGTAAAGTTAAACTTAATTGCACCGTAACTCACTATCGGTCTCTTGGGATAAATTGTCTGCCGCTCTTCCTCTTTTTTTTTTTTTTTATTGTTTACTTTCTGCAGGGGGAAAAGAAATCTCATCTTTCCGTGTCCCAAATCCACTATTCCATTCCAGAAGGCACATTGTAGAGAAGAGGCTCTGTGTCTTTATGGACAGCTTGAGCTGTGGAGTTGAAGTACATCGAGTAAAGGTTGAACCCAGAGCCAAAACATTTCACGCGTACATTTGGTGCTGGCGGTCGGATGGATAAAATGCTCCAGAGGATTATTCCATGAGGCAAGCTCAAAAGAAAAGAAGAAAAAAAAAACAGCATTTTTTTTTTTTGCATTCGCTTATCTACCCGTTAATGCTTTAATTAATGCCCCCAAGATTTTTTAAGCAAGTCCTTTCATAATCTTATCCTGACTTGAAAATGGAGCATATTAAAGGAGTCGATAATAATAATAAACAGCCGTTAAGAATTTAAAGATTTAGCAACAGCAATACCTAAAAGCAATAATACCTTTGGGGGAAAATAGCTAATTGCGTAAATGCACAGCCTATAAGAGAAAGCTGAGACAATTCTTTAAATTTATGCATGCAATTGTGGCTTTATTATATCCGTGTACAATTTTATAACTTCTCCTTGCCATTTATGGGCATCTGTGAACTCGGGTATGTAAAAGAGGGTAGGTAGCGCTTTCCTCCGAGGATGTCACGCTTCTCTGTGAAGCAGCACGAGGAGCAGTTTGGGAAGATGTAGCTTACTGGCTTCATGTGTCTAGCCAGATTTCGGCTTCTCCTTCCATTGTGTAGCTGTCGTATAAAATGTGAATGGGAAGTAGGGATGAAACGGAGTCAGAACTATCTAGCTAGCTAGTTATTGTAGAAAACACCATATCTCTATAGTAATTATTTGCCTACTTTTCAGAGATGTGGCCGTTCTCTTTTAATAAACTATAAACTATATTTTTCTTGCTTCAGAGGGTCTTGGACTGTTAAAAATAGTAGAATTAGACAATACTGGGGAAAAAAAAATCTGAAAAAAACGTCCACACAGATATTCATTCTGGCATATACATAAGGATTAAATGGGTGACGACAAAAATCATGAATGAGATGAGATGACTTAAACGCTTGGTGAAGTCGCATCATGAAATAAAAGCATTAGTAGAAATCAGAGCAGTGCTGTATAGTGAAAGTAACCACATTTCCACACGATGAGTTGAACAATCAAGGATCAGCTGTGTGTACATAAGAAAACCACTTGTTTGTGAGACCCATCAGAAAAAAAGGTTTCAGTTTGCTAGAAGGCATAAAGATAGAACTGGTCATGTGATCTGATGAGTGCAGATTGAAACTATTCCAGAGCGATGGGCAGCGCGTGAACCAGCGTGCATAGTGCTCAGTGTACAAGCCTCTGGAGGTCTATGGTGTGAAATCTATGGAATATACAGTACGAATCACTTTCATAGTACAAATGAACCCCATGGTTCTGGCAGCAGATGAAGACCAGATATACTGTATACACAATGTGGTAAAATCCTGCCTGAGCATTTAAACCAACAGAGAGACAAACGTTCCACATCTAATCTGACCTTAGGACCTTGGCAAAAATCATGGTCATCCGACAATAAAGCAACTGCCAGAGCAAATCTTCAGTCTTTAATCGAGTGGGAGTACAAAAGGGCACAAATTTCTTACAAAAATCGGTTGTAAATTACTTTTCTTTATTTGCAGTCCAAGGCCAACCCACATGCTCCAGTCAAACTGACTGAGGTCTTTTGTATCGACATGGATGTACAGTACCATTAGTACATTTTTCTTCTTAATAAAATCAGTGTTGACAAAAGGACAAACTCTCAGAGCAGGATGAGAACTGGGGTCATTTTGTGCTCTGAGAAGCTGTTAGGAATAGTCAGTCACTGGTTCCAAATTAACAGGGTTTGTACTGTACAGGCGTCTTTGAAAATGCTTGATTTTGTCAAATATAGCAGGTCTCTGGTGTCTTCTGTACTTTTGAAGTGACACCAATATGTTTAACTTTTATGTCACTTTAAGTTGGATGGTGAGTGAAACCAGACAAACTGTTTGTGAGATTGTGTAACACACTTGTATCAATGCACTTCTGAGAACTGATGCAGATGTACATCTGCCATAGAACTTTGACTCAGAAATTACTATTTAAAAAATGCTTATATATTAGAACAAGTGCATTACAACATAAAAAAAAAAAAAACTTTACATGAGATTTCATTCGAAGTACACAATGTGGCGGCCAGTTCATGTGTGAAAGTGATTCCTCATGCTCTCAGGACCTCTCTCTTACAATTTGTATCCTGAAATATACCCTTTCTATCAGGGGAGAAAGACTCCATAGATGTGATGTACTGGTGATGTACTGGTCCACATAGTCTAGACCTGAGCAACTGAAGCAACCCCAGATCATAACGCTGCCTCCAGAGGCTTGTACACTGGACACTATGCATGATGTGCTTCCCTTCTTACCCTGTCACACCAGGAATGAGATCAATCTGAACTCATCAAATCACATGACCGCTTGCATTGCTCCAAATCCAATTTTTTATGCTCCGAAGCAAATTGACACAAGTTTTTTTTTTTTTTTTTTTGGTTCTGATTAGTCTCACAAACAAGTGGTTTTATTATGAACTCACAGCTGTTTAGTCCCAGTCCTGAGTTCTCGTCACACCGTGTGGATATGGAAATACTTTCACTATTAAACATGGTTGCGTTTTTTACTGTTCAATTTTTACCATTTGTTTAAATGATCTCCATTTATGTTTTTTTTTTTTTTCCTCTAGCCACATTTCTTTCATAAAGTTGATGGTTCAGCGCCATCCTTCCAGCATTTGGTAATGTGTTGAAGGTTTCTTAACCCAATTGTCAGACCAGCTAAATCGGCAGAGCAAGCGAAACCATATCCGCCTACAATCATGGTGGAAACAAACTACAATTCCCAACAGTCTCACTCCAGGTCGCCTGAATTCTAGAACACCTGCAACCAAATAACCAGACGCTTAAATAGGACTCAGCAACAGAGGGACTTCGCGAAGTAGACGCCCTCGTGAGATTTTCCGGACGTTACCAAGGTTTATTTCTAGTGATTGTCTTATTGTGTATGATCCTGCTTACCAGTGCTTTGTTTACTAAGTTGAATAAATACTGCCTGTTACCTGCACTTGCGTCCTCCTTCACGTTAAACCTGGCACCAATTCTAGTACCTTCAAATCTCTGTAGTTGGTTCTTTGCATGATGCAGTCCAATAATTTGCCCCTTCTGAAATGGTGATTATTTATTTTGCCAAGACAGTGAATAAACCTATTGGTTGCCTTTCATCCATTATGAATCAACACCTGTTGACCAATCAGATTTAAGTATCCAGTAGAGCTGGAGTTTCAAACCTTTAAACTTCTAATATGAAACGCTGCATTGATTTTCTTTAAAGCTTGGATTCCACAGTGTAAGAAAGACCTTTTGGTGCTTAACATTCATTAGAAGCTAAACTTAGGAGCATGTAAAAAAAAAAAAAAGACATATTGAATTGAGCCATGTTATTTTTATATCATTTCAATATATAAGCCTCTATTTCAGAAACAATATTCCTCATTCCTCAAGATTTTGACGGTTGCATGTCTGATAAAGTAACTTCTTGGGAAATAATTCAGCAATGACTTGTCCCACAGCCCTGCCTGGTGGGCAGTTCGCAGTAATTGGATCCACTACATCAGGGGCTTGTTGTTCTCCTGGGTAGGATCCTTTCCTCCCTAATTGTGGCTATTTTGTGCAGGCATGATTATGTCACACACCTTGTCAACAGCGACTCTTAGCAGTCTTTAACCGTTGAATGGTGACTTGAGAATTCCTAACCAGTAACTTGAGAGCTTTTCCTGGGATGTCACGTCTGTGGTCCACTAAGAGACTTACCATCCTACAGTATATACGAGGGACGTCCAGGTCAAACCAGGACTTGTGGTGAAATTTCTGGTGAATGAAGAGGTAAAAGTGATCGACATTTACTGAAGACTTTAGGCACAGCGCAATGATCAGACTCTTAGCCTGAGTAAAACATTTTTAAATGGTGTAAACGTATTAAAGAATGCGTTACGTCTGTGACTCGGATGCCGTTCCCGGGAACGTTCAGCGAGTGGAACGCCTGATTCTTGAAAATCGATGGATAACTTGTCGCCTGGGTGGCATGGTGGTGTAGGCGTTAGTGCACCTCCGTGGTCAAGGGTTCGCTTCCCGCCTCGGGGTCCATGTGCATGGTGTTTGCATGTTCTTTCCCCTCGTTTGGTGGGTTCCCTCTGGGTAATCCGGTTTCCTCCCACATCAAAAGATGAAGCAAATTGGTGCTGCCGAATTGCCCGTAGTGTGTGAGTGTGAGTGTGTGATGGATTGGGATGCATCTCTCCCTCTGCGTGAACTGTACACACAGTCATTCACAAACACATTACGGGAACAGATGGCCGGGAGTTAGTGCCACATCCCCCGTACAGTCCTTGTACATTCATGAAACATTTTCACACATGAACAGACCACCGCATAGTCCATGTATTCATCACTTGTTGCATATAAGCAACAACTAAATACCGAGATTGTTTTCCTCTGAATGTTTTTTTTTTTTTGGCAAATGTCAGGCTTTGGTGCTGCAGCTGAGATGACATTTGAAGGGGGGGATAATAATAACAGAAATGAGTTTAGCTTAGACTACATGTGACATTTAGGTTTGATGCATACGGAGATTCACAATTTGAGGACTAATCTGTGCAAACAAAACAAAACAAAAAAAAAAAAAGCACACAGCCTGCTCCAGGCTTGTCGGTGAACAGTTTGCCAAATTGGATTGACTGTTTCCACCCCCAAACTGTAAGTCAAACTGCCAAAGGAAGGATAAATCATAAAACACCACAGACACGATGAATAATCATCCAAAGCAGCCTGATACTGTACGCCAACACTCTTGACTTATCGGTTTTGTGGATTGTTCTTATCTTTTTTTTTTTTTTTTTTTTTTTTTTTTAAAATGATGATTCATGAAATCACTTGAAATGCGCTATTTTAGGGTTCTAAATGTATACTTTTTTATTTTATTTCATTTTTTTAAATAGTGTAGAGGAAGAGCTTCTCGAGCTTCAGCACATGTTAAAACCTGTTTCCATGGAAATATAAAAATACAACAGAAGCCTGAACTTGTTTCCAGAGAAACTCTCAATAGAAAGACAGCTCTTCTGGCCCTCAGCCATTGACCAGGCCGACATGATAGCTACTTTGCAAAGCCAGGTTATCCTATTTGATGTTTCTGAGTGCAGTGACTAGCTCTTTACAGTACGTTAGATTCTTTCATTGAGGGCTTGTTTTATGAATCATGCTGTATTGCTGAATGAACATGGGTGCTATGGGAACAAATGATTAGAATAGGAAAAATATGTTTTAACCTTGTTAGCCACAGATGCACCTCTGGCAGAAGAGACTCGGTTGCCATAGTAACGAAGCATGGCCATGGCATCTTTCAGCTTCTCGCGGGATTTGTCCTTTCATGAGCTTTACCGAACACGAGTCATGAGGCGAACTAAATAAGACGGCCACGTACTGTACACGCGGGAGCCGACTGACACACTCCGAATGTAAATACCAAAGAAGGCAAATGAATAAAGCTTTTCCTTATAAATCTGCCTACAACATGCTTTGGATGTTCCTTCGGGCTGCTTTTAGATTTTTGAAATTCATCAAACGCAAGAAGCCGCACAGTTTTTTGATTAGGTCTGAAGATTGAAAGACATTCCGTGCCTTTTTAGCCAGGTTTTTCCAAGGTTAGCGCCTTATTTGAAGTACCTACTATAAATATGGCCTTTCTTACACATTTATATGCACCGCATAAATAAGTTGTTATGTATTGTTGGAGAATTTCTGTTTCTTGAAGACTGACATCTAAAGTTATACAAGTTATACATCTAAATCCAATTACCAACTTGTCCTAATTGCACAAGTTATATTATAAAGATGCTTCATTTGAATAAAGAGTCACTTAATGTAAAGCACCTCAGTAAAAGAACATATAAAAAAGTACATTTGTTTGTATCGTCCTAATGTGAACATATGGCAACTCCATGCTGCCATATGCACAGGCATTGGTCAAGATGAAGAACAAACCAAAAAGAAAGGTGACTTTGAACGTCGCATGGTTTGGTCTGAGGATTTATGAAAATGCTGATCAACTGGAATTGTTTGCTGATTCACCGCTAGGGATTATAGAGAATGGACTGAAAAAGAGAAAATATCCAGTGAGGGCTTGTTGATAGCAGAGGTCAGAGGAAAATGTCCAGACTGGATCAAGCTGAAAGGCAAACGGTAACTCAAATAACATCGCACTGCAACTGAAAGAGCATCTCAGGATACACAACATGTGACACCTTGCAGCAGATACCCGACGGTATTAGAAGACCACACCGAGTAGCTCCACTCCTGTCAGCTAAAAACAGGACACTGAGGCGACACTTTGCATGGGTTTACCATAATTGGACAACGGAAGATTGGAAAAACGTTTCCTGGTCTGATGGGTCTCGATTTCTATAGTAGGATCAGAATTTGGCGTAAACAACATGGATCAACCCTGCCTTGTATAAATCTTTCAGACATGATTCAGGTGTAATGTTTTTTTTATTTCTCGGCACACTTTGGGCCCTTTAGTACCAACTGAGCATCATTTAAATACCAAAGCCTGCTTGAGTATCGTTGCTGATCAAGTTCATCCAGTTATTCCCACAGCCTAATCTCAGACTGGCATTCTTGAACATGACAATGAGTTCACTTTACTCAAATGACCTTCACGGTCAACAGATCTCCATCCAATAGAGCAGCATTTGGATGCGGTGGGACTGGAGACTCCGCGTGATGCTAACATGTCAACATGGACTGAAATCTTTCCGGGAATGTTTCCAGCACCTCATTGAGCTCTTAAGTCTTTTCATTCAGAGCATAAAACAAATACAAATAGATTTCATCCCTACTTTGTCTTACGACATCCAAACTGGCAGAAGTAATAGCATTTAGATGTCTGTTTGTACTTCAGGCAATACAAATTTAATGAGTCCCTAGGGATTATGAACTAGAGGAAAAAGCATTCCCCTGACTGGTTTAAACTGGTTTTAAAATATGACTCGGCACCTAGCTTAGAGCTAGGAGAAATCTGCTGGGAGAGTCATGTCGTGATATAAAACAGGGCAAAAACTGAATCTAGTTCACCGGTAACCTTTATTAAAAAAATAATAATAATTTTAAGTTTTAATGAGATAAATAATTTTTTTGCAGAGTGTTAGTGAACGCTAGAAACTGCTGATTTTTCTAAATTTGCATGCATCGTACACAATCTACAGTAAATTGAGGCAAGGATTTTCATTTATATGGACATGATTCTATGAGCTTTTATCCATTGTTTCTTTTCTACCTTATTTGGATTTACAGGTTCAGGTACACAAAATGTTGACCAGAATCGTTCCAGGTCCCCATATTCTGTATGAATAAGTAGTGACGGCTATCTGTCTGGGCGGCTCAGCGTGCCCATGAGCATGCCGTGTACTCGGTCGGGTTATTACAGTCACCAGAGTGTTGCAAGAACAACCCTGGACAATTTGTCCTACAGTATACTACCAAGGAAAAATACTATAAGAAGTGCGCGGATCAGAGGTGCGCTTTAGCGATCGGGATCGCCAACGAAGCAGCGACTTGTTATGCAGTGACCGAATTTCGAAGCAGGTCTGCTGTTCTCATCAATATGAGGCACTTCATTAAAAAGCGATCGTTTATTAGAGCAGAATTCAAAGGACTCAAACTCTTTCATGCACATCTTGCAATTCATGTCGGTGCCGTCCACGTAGTCGAGCGCACCCTTGCAGAGCACAAAAAACTCAGCTTCATCTAGAATTACGGCTCTAATTGCTCTCTCCCAGAATAGATCAAAGTCATTTTGAAAGCGGTCCTGTCCTTCTGGGCCACCCAGTGAAATAAGAAAAACATCATGCTACAAATAAGATGAACACCTTTGTCGGCTTTGTCGATAAAATAAAATGTAGTGCGGTACAGGTGTATATCAATATAGCTGAAATGTCCTGTCTTGCAAGTCTCGTGTTAAACTGAATAATGCTCGAACCAAAGACCGGGTGCTCAATATCAGGCCGTCAAACTGATCTAGGATCATCTGTTCTGGGCTAAAAATGGTCTCGCTGCTCCTTCTATAAATAATCCAGGAGGATCTGCTGCATCTTTATTGCCACGGAGAGAAGCTGTGCCTGTCCTGTCTGTTCAGACTGATGAGGGGTTTTTACTAAGGGCTTTACGGTGGCTAATTAAAATGCAGGGGAAGGTTTTTAAATAATTGCATTTTTAGAAAGAGAAGCTCGGTGCTCAACTGTAGCAACATTGTGAATGGAAAAAGGAATCATAGGCATGTAACCAAATATTAATACCTTATTTGAAATGAACAGATAATGTCCAGTGTTCAATGATAGAAAAATGGAAAGGTGTCGTGTTCATGTTTGTCCTAGCGAGAAAGTTTCACAGGATCAGCATTGGGACTCAAAAAAAGAAAATTACAAGGGATTCATAACGTTCATGCGTTAAACTTACGGTTTACAGATTAACATTCTAGATTTAGTACAAAATGACCCATACAGTATGTTTGAGGAATCCAATTGGGTTGTATTGTCAATCCAATCTTACAGCCCATCGTTAACCTCAATTTCCGGTAGAACCCTGGCCAGTTTGACCAGAATGAATGGGTTCTATAGGCTGTTGGATAAACTCCAGAATCACAGAGCTGTTGATTTGCCCAGTGGTGTGTGTATCTGTCTCTGACCTCTCCGTGCACCACGATAGATATAAAGTTCATGTGCCGTGTGAATTTGGCGACATTTGGGCTTGGCTTCTAAAACAATCCAGTCTTAGAGAACACAAAATGTGGATCTGAAAACGTCCAGAACTTCCTCTCTTCAGCAGCGCATACTGTATGCGTTTGGGCCCCATCCGTGGTGCTTGATTTAAATGGGACCCATTAGACAAAATGTACTTTTAAATCATTTTTAGACATTCACTACATTCGCTTTTAGTCCTTTATCCGTTGTTGTATTGGCCAGAATTTAAAAAGCCAATTAGATCTTCCCCCTCTTGTGACCTCATACAAGAAGATACCCTCCCTCAGCTTAATTTGGAGGAGGAGTTATTTAGATTATGGAACCTTTTAAAACACCACTCCGGAGTTTAGGGGTTTGTGAAAATCTCTCACACACATTTTCCCCCACACATCGTCTTTCTGTGAGAGTCATCTGTGGTTATTACATCAATTTGTTTCTTGGAGAACACCTAAGGGCAGCAAAGGAGAAAACATGACCTGGAGCAAACCCTTAAGATTCACATACAGTACATGATTCTGTCATTTTTACTGACACATGGCTGACAGTAATTCAAGCGTTTAGCGAACACTGAAATGACCCTGAGGTGCAGCAGAGTTACGCTGCTGCAACATTTAAGCCAAATGTACAAAAGCTGCCTATGGCGATTCATAATTCCTTTACTGCATCCATGACCAAGGTGCCCCAGAACTTCATGTCTGAATCTGAATCAAATGAATCGGACTTTTTTTGCCAGAGAGCTGGTAAATATAAGATCAAGAAATCTGTCTGCCTCATGAATGAGACAATATCTTGGACTCTGGTCCATCTTTAAAACTAACGATTGCACTTGTGCAGGCTGAGTAACGAGTTGGCTGGCATGTTGCACCCATTACCCAACACCCTGTGGGCACCATACTACTGAATAGCCACCGGACTGATGTTATCAACGCCCAGTGTTTGAGTTGCTGAAGGGTAAACTTTTGATGAATCATGCTCCTCAGTGGCATTTCGGCCAGCCAAACTTGTCTTCTCTCTCTATTTTAACAGACCCAGTCATTTAGTGCACTTCGTTGCTATGGCTCCTAGAGTATCATATTCTTAGGAAAAACCAGTGTGTCATATTCTTTTTTAGGTCTTTTGTGTTCAAGCTGTTTGGAGAACATTATACTGGATGTATTTACATACTGTACTGTTTACCTCTGTCTACCAGAAGTATTAATATCAGTTATAATATCAGTTCATCATCTGCCATCACGGTCAGCCAGTACACATGCCATGTTGCTATTGTTGTTATTAGTATTATCAGGTCAATGAGTTGAGATCTCTTTATTGGTGAATTGGAAATAGTTACATTTTTGCCATTTTGGGATTTTGTTAGTTGTGTCAGGTGAAGGATCGTACGTACGAAGGTGTACGTATACTGTACTGTATGTGCAAGTTTTATTTCTGCCAAGTGCCCCTCTTTTTTTCCCAAAAGGCTTATTCAGCACACTCACTGTTAAGTTGGACTCCTTAATTGTGCTCCAGTCACCAGGCTCCTGGCCTACCTAACGTTTCTAGAAAGAGATGCAGCTGTTAAAAAGCACATCTGGGTCCATTTCTGTCTACACCAATCTCCTACAAGCTCTGCCCCTCATTAGAGCGGTGCATTCCCACTGACAGCTTTTGCCTCATGCCCACTGCACATAGTTCCTCTTCTTTGCATTGTAATGCAGTATAGGTACTTACCCTTTCCTATCAGTGGATCAGAACACCAAGTCTTCCGCCTGGAGCAGCCATGTCTGCTGTTCATTGCACTCCCTACTGTGACAAGGCAGCATCAGCAAAAGGAAATAAATTCCCGGCTGTATTATACCCTGTTTAGTGCCACATAGATGCTCAAGTTGCAAACAATTTGCAAGTTCACCATTCATCATTAAACTCCATTGAGGCCTGGCTAAACAAACAGCTCTTCATCCTTGCCTGAATCCATCCATCCATCCATCCATCCATCCATCCATCCATGTTCTGAACCACTTATCCTGTGTAGGTTGTGAGGGGCCTCAAGTCTCACCCAGGGACCTCAGGACACAGTCCGGGATACACCCGGTGGGATGAAGCCAAAATAATCTCACAAGACCCGGGATAGAACCAAGGGGCAACCAAGGGGCAGTTCTGAAAAATCCAGTGTCAAAACGTGCAGTTCCTCGGATCACCACCAGGATTTAAAAGTGAGGGGGGATCAATCCTCATAGATCACAATGGTAAAATGGCCAACTTTACAACAATTTTTTAAATGCAAATGTATGGGCGTGGCTAATTTAAGGGACAGGTGGAATGCAGGTGTCGAACCGCTAGCTGTCTGCTTTGCATCACTTTAGCTAAGCACTAACTGGAATCATTGTACTTTAACTTACCACAAGAAATGTAGGAGTTGACACGGGATGGCATGTAAGGTTTGGACAACAGAGTTCAATCAAATGCAAAATAACGCTAGCATATAAATGATCATTAGTCACCTTAGCATTTTAGCTAAGCTAAAGCTAAGCTACAGTGGGGTTTTCCCAATGTCAAAGTAATGAAGGGTCTATCATTTTTATCATATGTTTATTATAAAGCATAGAGACAGAATTTCAAACAAAAATCCAGAAAAAGCACATGATACAAATGTTATAAATTAACTTGCATTTCAGTGATGAAAATAAATATTTGATCCCCAAGCATAACATGACTTAGTACTTGTTGGAGAAACCCAGAGGTAACATTTCTTGTAATTGGTCTACCAGGTTTGCACACACCTCAAGCGGGATTTTGGGCCAATCTTCTTTACAGATCATCTCTAAATCCTTAAGGCGTCTTGTTGGCCTGTCGCTTGGCAACTCAAAGTTTCAGCTCCCTCCATAGTTATTTACCCCACTGTAGCTAGTTTGTGGTAACTGGGGTAAGTAGGCGTGTTAACCTGAGTTTACTGTACACTGAATCTGTTACTGCCAAGATGGCGACGACCAGAGCTTCTAGAGTTGAGCTTCAAAAGCTTTAGAAACCCTGTGGTTGACGTCATGGAGGGTTTGAACGAAAAAGATTTGAACTCGAACCCTGGAGGTGCAAGGTGACAGTGGCGTGTATGGAATTACTTCAAATATGGAATTTGTTTAGGCTGAACAAAGTAATTGGCTGTTGTTGCAGTTTATTTGGTTAAAAATGTCATTACATCACATTATTTATGTGATGATGGTCATGTGACATACAGTACATTGGACTGTAAACCATAGACTCTGTTTATACAGACAAAGGAAGAGGATGTGCGTCTGTGTGTGTGTGTGTGTGTGTGTGTGTGTGTGTGTGTGTGTGTGTGTGTGTGTGTGTGTGTGTGAGAGAGAGAGAGAGAGAGAGAGAGAGAGAGAGAGAGAGAGAATAGAGCATATTGAGACGTCTATGGCACATGGGTGTGTGTGTGTGTGTGTGTGTGTGTGTGTGTGTGTGTGTGTGTGTGTGTGTGTGTGTGTGTGCGCGCGTGTGTGCGTCTAAGCTTTGGCTACAGCCTTTAGAGAGCCATGAATAGTTTATGTAGCAGCTCAGGGAATCTCTCTGTGTGGAAGTTCACTCTGTTAGTTGCCATAGACAACAAGAGATGAATGAGGGGTAGATAGAAAATCAAAAAACAAACAAAATGCATTTATCAAAGCAACACATTAGGATACAGTACATGTGCACGGTGAATGTCTAAGTTCACTCAGAGAGTCATCATCATATTTATGTACTGTAGGTGCAGGTTGGACTAGACATAGTGGGTCTCATTTATCAGACTGGATATGAATCGATTTATTCCTGAAGCATTCAGAGGAGCATTTGCAGTATTCATGACAATGTGATTTGTTCAGAAAAACTTTCTTTTTGTGATTTGTTCAGAAAATTGCTTTAAAAAAACTAAGAAAGTTGATGAGTTACTGTGATTTAAATCACATATTTATTTCAATCACACACACACACTAATTTAACAAACAGTTTGTGAAACTCATGACTCATATGAATGGCAGTTTAAAAAAAAAAAACTTCAATTAGGACAAAAGGAGACAGCTGATGCTTGTCTGTGGCTACAAGCGCTGTAATGGCTAAGATGCAATATTAGATGATTTGGTGCACACCTCATTTAGGGGGCGCTCTTTGACATTTATTGTTTTTAGCTCTCAGTGAGCGCTGCCTTTATTTTGTTTTGTCTGAGTCATTATATATTAAAATCAGCTTTGCCATAAACATGCTTTGGAATTTTAGGGCTGATTTGGCATTTGGGAATATGGGAATACAAAGAGCATAAGCATTATTGAAACATTTGTAAATTTGGTGGAAATGTTTTTTTGTTTGTTTGTTTGTTTGTTTGTTTGTTTGTTTGTTTGTTTGTTTGTTTGTTTGTTTGTTTTGGCCAAGGAGCATCCTATGGTTCTGAAAAATGAAGCCAGCATGGAAGTCCCAAAAAGTGCAGTTCCTCGAATGACCACTGGTGACTGGCTGCAACAGTGAGTCAATCCCCAAAGACTGCCATAATAAAATACCAAACTGGTCAGGGATGGTATTCAACCAAATGCAAAGTAAAGTTAGCATATAAATTAATGTTAACCACCGTAGCATTTTAGCTAAGCTAAAGTTAACGAGCTAGTTTGTGGTAAATGAAGTAAGTAGGCATGTTCCAGCCAACAGCCAGGCTCCGCCCATATGCCCATTTATGGATTAAACTGGGTTTAACCGGAGTCAGCTCCTACTAAGATGGTGTCAACCAGAGTTCCCACAGTTCCCACAGCTCCACAGAAAGCCTATGGGTGATGTCACAGTGGGTTTCTCCAGTTCAATACCCACCAGTTCTTGCCTATGAAAACATTTTCATGCAAATTTAAATCATACTACTCGTGATAGTTTGAAGACTTTTGTATCACACACATTTGTCTGGGCCTTTTTAATAATAATAATAATATAAAATAAAAATTTTTTTTAAAAAAACGCCTTTTTCAATTTTCTCTTTTCCCCCAACATCACACATGCACTAATACACTAATTAACCCGCTCAACATAACATTATTTATAATCACATCAATTAGAACCAGCTAATCTCCTAATCGCCTTTGTGATTAGATTTTGGGCCAGTTTTCACTTACCAGACATGCACAATGGTTAAATCAATAAAGAGAAAACGCAGCGGTTATCAGACTTTGCTTGGAGACAATTCCTTTTTTCCCCTCTGTTGAATTGAATAGTGATGGCGTTACGGCTTAGCGGTTGGCACTGTCATCTTCCACCTCCAGGGATGCAGGTGTGAATCTCACCTCTGGTCCTGTAGGTTGTGTGTTCTCTCTGTGCTTTGTGGGTTTCTTTTGAGTACTATGATTTCCTCCCACAGTCCAAAGACATGCTACTGTATGTGGGCTGATCGGTGTTTCCAAATTGCCCATAGTGTGTGATTGAGAATGTGTGCTTGTGCCCTGTGATGGCTTGAGATTCCCAGGTATAGGCTTTAGGATTCTTGCAATCTACACAGGATAAGCAGTATAGACATGGAATGGATGGATGGATGGATAGATGGATGGATGGATGGAACATCCTAAACTCTATCACACACTAATAGAAACAGCACAAAAGGACTTTGACATCCATAATAGTATTGCATAGAGGCATCCTGCATTTACTGGATCGAGTCATTACTACGCTTGTAATACTGTTCTTCTGACCGCTGTTTAATGTTTCCAAGTTCTGATTCATGTATTTGTTTGCAGTTATTAAAGTTCTGTCTGACTGTGTTGGCATCCACCATTCTGTTTGCTGACACTATGACTATGCAAATAAGAAGCTCTGCTACAAAAATTTCCCTGCTAGCATATTTTCAATAAAGCATTTTATTAATTGGTATAAGAAATGCAGGATGTGTCTAAAGTAACATCACACTGTAGTACCAAGTGTCACTCTGGCTGACAAGCCATGTACACACACCCCTGTGCTTTTCTATCTGACAGAACCATGCTCACACTGTATGTAAGCAACAGCAGAGCATAATGTTTCCATGTTTGTAATAAAAAAAAAATATAAAAAAAAACAGCTCAAAGAAGGATAACGTTGTTTGCAATTTGCATACAATAACCATAAAAATCTAAATAAATATCTACTGTAATTGCAAATGATCCTTAAAAGCAAAAGGATTTTGGGAATGTTTATTTTACTCTTTCATCAACTATACTGCTTATCCTGGGCTGGATCACAGGAGGACTGGAACCTATCCCAGGGGAGGTGTGGCAGTAGGGTGGTGTCAATCCATCGCAGGCCACACACACACGCGCACACACACACACACACACACACACACACACACACACACACACACACACACACACACACACACACACACACACACACACACACACACAAAAGCACACTCTCACACTCTCAGTCACATACTAGGGGCAATTTGGAAATGGCAATTAGCCTACCCTGGACTTTGGGAGGAATTTAGAGTACCTGGAGGAAACACCAAGCACAAGAAGAACATGCAAACACTACACACAGACCAGAGGCAGGACTAATATAGTTTTTATTTATGTATTTATTTATTTATTTATTTATTTATTCATTTATTTTATTTAATTATTATTATTTTTTTAATCACTGCAGTATCCATTTTGCTTTGTGTTTTACCCACAGGATGAATCAGCTACTAAAGATAATTCCTCTTATTATTATTATTATTATTATTATTATTATTATTATTATTATTATCCCTGATCTTTATTTCAGGATTGATCCTGAGCTTGGAGTTCCTCTGGGTTTTCCTGTTTTTTATTTTTATAAATTATTATTATTATTATTATTATTATTATTATTATTATTATTGCTGTTATTGTTGTTTAATGGGTTAATAGTATTTGCTCAGATCCAATGCCCAACTCTTGTAGTAGGCATGATGAGCTGAAATGACATGTCTCTGTAACTTTATCCAGTAATACAGCAGATGATAAAACATCAACAGGAGGAGCAAAGGATGAGGGGTGGGGGGAGGTGAGGGGGCGGAGCCTCGTTGTTATGTCGCTCAGACCGGGGACTCCAGGGCTCGTGCGCTTGGAAATAACTCTCACGCGCCCGCGCGCGCTTCCTTCATTCCACTCCCGTCCTCGTGCGCTCGCGCAGTTCCCGTCGCGCACGCTCCAGCAGCACCGATTCGATCGCGCGCGCGCTACTTTTCGCACTCAATAATATATATGTTTCTTAAATATTAATTACAGTAAAACATCTTGTCCTGTGCCCCGCGCTATGTGGTTTGGACGGACCGGTTGTGACAGCGCGTGCCCGCCGTAGGAGCGACTCCGGGCTGCGCT
>JAAGKR010006535.1:10649-42316 GCA_011419295.1 Clarias macrocephalus
GTTGCAGGGCCAGAGCCGCGTCATCATCCCACACGACGTGGGTCTGACCATCCTGAAGGGAGCCGTGCTGTTCGGTCTGGACCCGAGCGTGATCAAGGTACGCCGCTCGCCGCTCACCTACGGCGTGGGTGTGCTCAACCGCTTTGTGGAGGGAAAGCACCCGCCCGAGAAGCTGCTGGTCCGCGACGGCACACGCTGGTGCACCGATGTCTTCGACACGTTCATATCAGCCGACCAGTCGGTGGCGCTGGGGGAAACGGTAAAGCGCAGCTACACGCCGGCCAAGCCCTCGCAGCAGGTCATCGTCATCCACGTGTACTGCTCAGAGCGGGAGCGCGTGGGCTTCATCTCGGATGCGGGCGTGCGAAAGTGTGGCACGCTGCGCCTCGACGTCAGCGGCACGGAGAGTCCGGCGCCAGGGGTGCGCCGCGAGATCCAGACGCTCATGCAGTTCGGCGACACCGAGATCCGGGCGATGGCCATCGACGTGGCTACCAACCGCACCGTCAAGGCCAGCATCGACTTCCTCGGCCAGTGAGACGGAGAGAAGGAGGGAAAATGAAGGAAGGGTGTTGTACAGTAATTGCACCAATGCTTTACCTGGAGATCGACTTTCCTACTCGGTGTAGAGCGAATACAGCTGATTCAGCTAGTCATGTCCTCCTGAAGGTACTGAGAAATCAGAAATTATTCTAATACATTACGGTCGGAAAGTGGATCTCCAGGAACGGGATTGGCTGCTTGGGAATTATAGCAGATTTAGCAGAATTAACTTAAAGAAAATCTCCAGCATCTTTCAACCTTCTCTCTGATGTAATTAACACAGTTTAGAAGTTCCAAGTTATTGCTTTTTTTTTTCTTCTCTACAGCTCCCATCCTTGGTCCTGAAGAATTCTGCATGTTTTCGTGTCTTTCCGGGCTGTTAATTAGCCGACTAATTAGAATCACATTTGTTAGACCACTAAAACTTTCAGGGCCTGTGCTTTTAAAGGGAATCCTGTTCACTGAAAAAAACAATCACTTACAATAGAACTGTCTCAGAGCAGGTGTTAATGGAGTCGATAAGTATTTAACGGCACCTGGGAACCATAAAACCTTGAGGACTCATGACGAGCCTTCACTCTAGAATTGGTTTTTGAAGTATTCTTTAAAAACACACTCTCACAAAACGGACATATGCAGGTTATTCATGGACCGAGGCTGTATTTGTGGTATCCAGTCGTGCATTTACAACATTTTCTGCAATGCTAAAATTTGTTCGATTATAAGTGAGTTGTGTGTAAACATGAAAAAAATTCTTTCGAATGCCATCTCTCTGAGATTTGGTTGAAACCGTGCAGGAGGATTCCTTTAACAGCCGCAGTGTAGGATATGAACCTGGAGGAATTCGAGCACACTGTTAGTCTGAGCTGTTTTGCTGATTTTACTGTGGGTTCACTTATTGACGTCCCAAACACATGCCACTTTTTTTTTTCTTCTTCTTTTTGTTATTCTCACCAAATCTGACCAATAATCTAGTTAACGGTTATAAAGAATTTGAATTGCATTCCATCATCTCTAGATAACTTCTGTGTTCTTGGAAATGCATCTCGCTGGCTCACATCACACCTGTTTTTTTTTTTTCCTTTCACTTGACCGGATCAGTGCGATTTAAACTCTAATGTGACTCCACATGTATGTGTTTTAAAGATAAACCAGGCTTTGGTGAAGAAAGGTTACAGAAGTTACAAAAGGTTATCCTGTGCGTCCTGAGTATTTAATAGCGACAGGAATCACCAGGGCCCACTGGATACGATATTATCCCGATATTTAGGTACCGATTCGATTGGTATTGTGATTCTGTAAATTTTATGATTTAATGAAAATCTAGATTTAATATAATGAAAAAAAAATCCCAGATTTTGCTACAATTCTTAACAAACTTGGTGAATAATTTGCTCCTACTATATAGGATGCTGTGCCATGTTAATAGTTTATAGAGCGCCACCTGCAGGATTCTAGACAAACTGCAACATTTTTCCGCTTCAAATGCAAACACGGATAAATTAAACATTCATTTTAAATGATCAATTTTGGAGTCAGTGTGGCGATAATACATAAATTGCAAATAAATAAATAAAATAATTGCAATCCATTACTTTATCGATTTTACTTTCTGCCATCTCAAGTCTTTAACCAGACAAAATCTGAACAGCTCGTGAAAAACTCCTCGGGCTGTATTCAGGGGTGTCTCTTAAGATCACACGTCACCTCAGGCTTCATTAGAGTCGTGTGGGTTAATCAGCCTTTTCTTGGTCAGTTTTTAATCCTGAATCGATTCACATTTACTTAATTATTTATACAAAATACAATTAATATAATAATACGTAGTACGGTTAAATACACTTAAAGTGATAAACTCTAAAGCTTTTGCAGAAAAAGAAACAAATTTTCCACAAATACTCACGTTTTGACGGAAATGACGCTTCTTTTTCCTTTTTTTTTTTAAACGACTTTATGGGTGGGTGGTAAAGGGAAAGGTACAATACCACCATTTACAAATAAGAATAATTCTTTTTTCTTTTTTTCCCCCAGACAATCTTGTGCTCCAAAAAACAGATTATTCTTATTTATATGAAACATTACATTTAAATAATGAACAATGCAACTTACACAGCATTTAGAAGCGTGTAAGAAATGTAGCTGCTTGTAATAAATCGGACTGTAAACCTATATATCGATATCGAGTCAAATCAAAAATTGCAAATCAAATCCTCTGTCTACCTGCAAGTCACAGCTCTAGTATTTATTAATCAAAGTCTCAGATGCTTAATTGTCTTTCTGTGCACACGCCAGCAGCAGCAGCCTGTTTAAATCAAACACTCGTCTCAGTTTAGATCAACAGAGTGTTGTACAATTAAGTATCTAATACTAGATGAATCAAAACGTTCTACAGCCCAGAGCATTAGTGGAAAGAGCAGCACTGCTGGAATTAATATTAACGTTGTATTTTACGGGATCTGAAAGTCTTTTTAATATGCAATTTTAGCGCCGTACTTAGTCACGTGACTAGAGCTCATTATAATATTTCAGGTAGAATTGAGTTTATTCTCTGAGCGAAGAATAACGAGGTGCAAGCAAATAGGAACAGATTCTGCAACGATGAAGAGATGCAAAGTGGCACTGAACACTTTTTATTCAAAGTGGAGTTCACACAGGATAGCAGTGTGAAATAGTGCAGTGATGTTAGTTTTACACAATTAGTACAAATTTGCAAATATTAATCTCAGCCAATACGTCTAGTTTGATTTAACGCCACAAGTCATGTGTGTTTTAAAACAAAAATCGACTTTTTTGTGCCTGGATTGTGTTTATTTTACATATTCAGCGAAATACAGAGTTCAGGATCTTTCATAGTGAGCAAAACCCGGTCCCGTCTGCGCTGCTCTGTAAAGCCCCGATAATTATCTCTGAATACAGCCCCAGATCTTTTTTTCCTCCGGTTAATAATTTCACATCATTATTCCAGAAGAGTCGCAGCGCAGCTGAGCACACGAACCGTGTTGGGTAAAAGAAGAAAAAAAAAGATGTGATGTGAACATTTTATCCCGCCGTCTCGCTGAGCCACAATCTCAGTCTTATGCACAACATATTAACTCCAGTAACTCCAGTAAAGCTGAAAGTACGGTGTTGAGTGAAGAGTGTAAGGAACGCAAGGCCTGGACCCGTAGACAGTCCTGAGAGTTTAGTTTAGTGGAATGAAAAGGAAATTGAGAATGTTTAGGAATTATGGAAAAAAAAAAAGCTAGATTCTGAAAAAGCTGCAGTATTTTTTTTCCATCATAACCGTAGTTTCTTCGTTCATGTCGACTTTTTTCAGCTGACGCTACTCCAGGCTTGGGGGGGAGCAAAAAGTCGAGATCTAACCATTTCAACCTCAGCTGTCAGTAGCAGAGCTCCGAGCTCACCTTTACATCACGACCGGAATAAAACCCCACATGATCCAAGCTAGTGAAACTGCACACGCCCTGAACACTTCTCCATGTCTGGTTTTTATTCCTTTTCATTTTTATTGTTGGATCATCGGTGCTCAGATTGTATGTGTTTTTGTGCAGCTTTTAATAAAGACTAACATTTTATTTTACTTTTTATTTTTTATTTTCACTAACCTCATACTCAGTCTTATAACGTTTTAGGTCAGTAAGTTGCGCTGAGACTTGGAATCCGCAAATCCTGCAATGTGAATTTGTTTCTTTCGTAGGCGGTGTAGGAGAAGCTGATCGGCCCACGTCGAGAGGTTGGGGTTTAGCGTAGCCATCGCAGCGCGCGCGTTGCCTTCAGCGTTCTCGCTCATCAGAAGAGGGAAAGACACTGACCTAAATTTTTATTTTAGTTTTTTTTTTTTCGTTTTTTTATTTCATATTCTTGATATTATTTTCGAATCGAGCGCGTGAAATGCCGCTGTTTATTTCTGTAAATACCATATTTAAAGATATTGTACAGATTTTTAGAGTTACGTTAGTGCTGTTTTAGCAGCTTGCGGAGCAGAGCCGCGTGCGAGTGCTTGTGCGCGTGCGTGCTTTCAGTCTTCTTCACTCTCACCAGCCTTTGCATTTTTTGACACACGCACACACACAAAGAGCACCGCTCTCTCATAGCAGATGTACTCGAGTAAACTTGAATCCTTCATTGAGAGAGAAATCATCTAGGATATATATACATATATTAAAGCGAAATAAAAACAGAGCTTTGGATCAGCAGAATTCCATGATCCTGACCTGGATGTGTATGAGGTCTGTAGCTTTATCTTATTAGCGCTACTATACTGTGCGTCGATCCTGAGGGGGAACAGAGGTACCGCTGCCTTCGGTCAGACCCTAATTTGATGAAGAAATTGGTGCAAAATGTCGACAAACGCTAAAACATGAGCAATAAGGCATCGTAATGTTAATGGCGTGCGCCGTCCGCGCTAACGTTACGCTGCCGGAGTTACTTCCGAGCGAAAGCTACACCTGTGAATATACAAAGAGAAACACGTTAACACGCATTTGAAATTCTTCCCATCGATTCATATACAGTAACTAAACAAGATCACGTGAAATTTGTGCATTGCAGTGTTTAAAGAAAAAAAAAACTTGCCAGCATGAGAGGCCTTTCTTCCTCAACTGAACACATTTCATATTAACTTATTAAGTGCTTATTAAGATTTGATTCTTGAAGAGCTGATAAATCGAGCTGCTTTACGCTTAATGCGGCCTTGCGTATTTGCAATACTGAAAAAAAATGAGAGAAAGAGAGAGAGATACTGTACGTCTCTATTCATCAACGCTTATAAACGTCAATATATTGCTCAATATACGTAGTTCCTGTACTAATAGCATTATTAAAGTATTACAATTTAACCTCAGTTCATCTGGTGACTCGTTTTATTAGACACTCGCCGCGTTCCTGAATCCTCGCTGAAGCCGCGTACCGCGCCGAATCTCGTTTCTCTCACCGTAAACCGCTTAACTTCATCTCATTTGCTCGCTTGCCCAAAACGCTCGTCATCTCTGGCGTCTTTAGTGACGCGGTTTGCATGAGTAAGCTAACGAGATCAGCGAAACGAGATAAACAAGCCTAAATTTCCGCTGCCGTTGGCTGTGCATGCTAAACAGGAAGTGAGGTAGACGGCGTACACACTGACACCCGTACATCCAGAATGTTGCGTAATGACTGAACGAGTACAGGGAAGCTTCTCATCTCTGGGCCAATAAAAAACATTAAAAAATGTATTTTCAAATCTTGCAGACTTTCTTGAGCGCGCCGACTTCATTTGACGATTTCATTTCAACTTGGCAACAACTATAGTGTAAGAGCGAATAAGAACGAAGGGGTTGTCAGCCTTTTAGGCAACGTTGTGAGAGTTCGATCTGCTGTTTGATGTTCGTGAGATGTTTGATTTGCACCGGGGTCACATCTTTTGTGGCACGTTTATGATCAGGATATAAAGGAGAAGTCAGCGATTCTAATCTAAAAATAGTTTTTTTGTCAAATTGAGTGAATATCTCCTCACGGCCTGATAGCTGTGCGGTGTTTGTTCAGTGTTTGCTCGGTGCTTGTACAAAAACAAAGTGGTTGCAGCCTTCACAACACAGCACCATTTCAGTATGGGGTGAGCCCCCTAGTGGCGCAGCGGTGAAGTGCTTGCCCTATCATCAGGAGCTCGCTAGCTCGATTCCCGCAGCCTGGGGCCTGGAGAGAGCTGATTGGCCGTCGATGAGCTCACGCAAGCGGAAGGAGTGGATAGCGCCATCTTCCAAGAGTGTTACACCGCTCCCGAGGGTGCGTGAGTGAACAGTTTGAAAGGATGCGGTCAGTTGCCGTCACCTGGCTCGGAGGAAACGCGTGATAGTCTTCGGCCCTTTCTGACTGGTAGTTGTAGGCTTGATGGGGGAGCCCTGGGTGGGAATTGGATACGACTAAAATTAGGGGATTAAAAAAAAACAATAGTGTGTGTGTGTGTGTGTGTGTGTGTGTGTGTGTGTGCTGAATGACGGTTTATATTCATATTGATCAGCTAACCCAGTTATTAGTGTTGCTGCTTTAGCCGTGTGCATCCATGGAATGAATTCATAAGTGGTAGGCGGAGCTTCTGAATGATCATTTAAAGGGGAGGGGTGTATTTATTTACCTGTTTCACCAGTATCGCTAACTTCTCCTTTAAGGGTTTTAATAATGCAACCATTGTACAAATTAACACTAAACAGTTGAGGAACACACTGAGACGCGACGTTCCGAGTCAAGTTCCCTGTGGTCATGATCGCGGCAAAACACTCGATTATTCTCTCAGCTCAAGCCTGAGAAACACAAATGCTAACCATCTAAGGTATCCTCACTCGCTAGTTTGCCTTCCTTTTCTGCGCTTCAGACATAACAAGGCCTTGTTGTTGTGATGCCAAAGGTTCCCCGATTTTCACGCCATTTTCACTCCTGTTAGCTTTGCATGCTAAAGAGGAAGTGAAAGCATTGTCCTTAAATCTACAGTATACATGCACATATGCACTTACACACACACACACACACACACACACATACACACATGTACACACTCCGGTCCTGTCATAACACAGGTCAGGAATCACGACCGTAAGTGTTTTTTTTTTTGTTGTTGTTTTTTTTTTTTAATGAATCATGACCATGCTGCCACTTAGCACTCAGCTATGCTAACAAGCTAACAAACCATGTACTGCCTCTTTATACTCGAGCTGTTGCAGTGTTACGCTTCTGCAGATGATTAAAGAGCATAAATAAGCCACTGTTTACATTCTGTTCTGAATGCCATGTTATGTACTGATTGTTAAATGCCTTTTATTGTTGTTTGTTTCTTTGTTTGCTTGTTTGTTGGAGAGGCAGCCAGAAGGTGATAACCGAACGCTGCGCTGATTCGATCTCAGAGACGGAAAAAGCTAAATCCTGTATCCGTTCTTCTTAAAGAACCCGAACATGTGTCGCTGGAGTCTGAATGTCACTGAGCCGCTCAGTCGTGAGGGAAGATGAAGGACGCGCCTCTCTTTCGCCAACATGAACACACTGAATCCTGTCACGCTTCCGATTTCCTGTCCTGTGTCCACCCATATGCTGTCTTCTGTGGTCACATGGCCACTTCTCCCGCTGTTTGCACACAAAATAGTAGGTTACAACTGTATTACACTCAATGCCAAGTACCCAAACTGTCCTCCAATAAAATGTGTATTTCAAATAATGACTATTGTTTTCCCAATAAGTGCAAAATGAACATGTTTATGGGAGCCATTTATGTGCCATTCATTCATGTGTTTCTAGACCTGTGACAATCATTTACTGTATTAGATGCTATAGCAAGTAAGCAAAAAGTCTACGAGTCACAATTTTCAGTTAAATTCTATTTTATTGCAAAGCGGCTGTCCAGAATCAAAAGAAAATTAGGGAAATGAGTATGAAATGTGTGAAACAATATGTATGAATCAAAATGATCCAATAGTCCCTGATAAACAAGCTGAATGTGATGGTGGCAAGGAAAAACTCCCTGAGATATCAAAAGGAAGGAACCTTGAGAGGAACCAGACTGAACAGGGAACTCATCCTCATTTGGGTGATAACGGAGAGCAGGGATTAATTAATTATTGTTTGTTAAGCGGCCGGAAGTTTCCAGGCAAGGCACCTACTCTATATTCAGCCAATAACCAAATTATACCTGTTACCTTAAGCAAAGTGACTAACACCCCATTTCCACCAAGGTGGTTCTTGAACTACTTCGGAGCCCTCAGGCAGAAAAAAAATATTCCATAGTGGCATCAACACTTTGCTGGTCTAGAACACAGAACCGCTTAAATCAGGGGCTGGGGGTGGGGGTGGGGTTATCATTTGTGTCCGTCACCTTTAAAAGAACTCAAAATGCAGTAGGCAGCTCACTTGCCTTCTAGTGATGATAAAGTCGGGAGAACTGCTCCTAAAGCCATGTTGAAGTTCGCCATTGCTGTTCTGCTTTCCGCTAGCATTTGTATTGAATTCAGTTCAATTGAAGTCCATTTTATTTATATGAGCCTTTTAACAATGGTCATTCTCACAAAGCAGCTTTACAGAATCAATAGAAAATTAAGGAAATTCGTATGAAATGTGTGAAAATGTATAGATATATAAATCAAAATGATCAGATTGTCCGTGATGAGCAAGCCGAGGGTGACGTCGGAGAGGAAAAACTCCCTGAGATGTCAATAGGAAGAAACCTTGAGAAGAACCAGACTCACCAGGCAACCCATCCTCATCTGGGTCATAAGGGACAGCAGGGATTGTTCAGCGAAGTCAAAAATACTGTCAAGGAGTATACAGGAACCGTGGGATTTTTGACGGCACCTTGGTATCTACATGTCCCACACTTTGGTTACAACGCAGTGTAATATTTTACATGGCTTAACCATATACTGTACTGTAATATACAAGTAGTATAGTATATGCAGTATACAGTACAACAGACCACATAGCAGGATAATTTCCAAGATGTCATGTGTATGTACCATAATGGTAATGTTTATAACGTAAGGTACCATTGTATCATGTTTTTTTACTTCTCAAAACTTTAGTAATTAATTGTGTCTAGTAAAAGACTGTATATCTTTCTAAGTGCCCTGCTACTGTATAATAACCTCTGCAGTGCCATTTTATTAGTTATGGTAACCTCCACGGGTTAATACTGTACATCATTCTTTTTGTGAATATCATGGGACTTATTTTGAACCAGTGGCTACCAAAGATCAGCAGGTATCTAATATGGTACTGACTGTACTATATAATATAACCTGTACTATAACAGTAGTATGTACTGTACGTACCTTCATATTTCCTTAATTATCAAAATAACAGGGCTAATATTAGACCACTGTAGCCTTTTTCATAGTAGTATACAGTATACAGAGTCGGCCAAAAATGTATACACACTTACACATAGTTGTTATGCATTCCAAGGGTTATTGAATTACGGCAGCCATGTGTAGTAGTACGTTTCCTCTAAAGATGAAGTCTGTTTAGGCACTAAGCATGTGGTCAGTGGTTAGCTCTGTCGCCTTGCACCTCCAGGGTCAGAGTTCGCTTCCCGTCTCGGGTCTGTATCTATGGGGTTTGCATGTTCTCCCCAGGCTCGGTGGGTTTCCTCCGGGTCCTCTGGATTCCGCCCACAGTTTAAAGACATGCAGATTAGACATGCAGATGAACGCACGTCTGAATGGTCCTACCGCCTACAAATAAATCCAATGGTTACTGTTGGCCTCCACGGTCCCTAGTTGGACCACAGAGGTTCCAAGATGGATGGATGGATGGATGGAAGTGTCTATAGATTTTTTAGGCCCCTCTGTATACTGTATATACGCCTCCCTCCCCGATTTCATGCTTTTTTTTTTGTCGCTGTCTGCGACCAGCTCTGCTTCTTATTTCAAAACACCTGTTGGCATGTCCCGCAGTGATGTACTGTAGATTTCTGCAAACTTCAGAAAAGGACGCTGTCATTTTGGATGGCCTACCAAGAAACTTCACCACAAATCACGAGTCACTCCACAAGTCCCAGGCCTGCTAGTTTATCTCCTCATGTATGGTTTAATTAGGATAAATACTGACACTTGGCTAAATCTTGTCAATATGACCTGGAGCTGTGCAGAAAGCAGAAAAGCTTTTCAGGCTTGCTATGATGGACGGAATTAGTATGACATGATGAACTAATGTTGAATAGATCACACTGGAGGAAAAGAGAAGGACACTTTCACTAGTCTGGTTTGATCTTTGATTTAGTTCAGTGACATGCAATTGAAAAGGATAACTGCAGCAAATTTTAATGTCTGAATAGTGTTTTTGAATTAAGGAAAATATGTTTTTATTCACATTGGGCCTTTCAAGTGTGCGGCTTTGTTTAGGAGCAATAGGGCTCTCCAGTTTTTTTGCTTTGTTTCCTTCAAGTGTGTTTTAGGCTCTTCACCAGCGAGTGGTAATGTATTAGACATTGAACTGTAACCTATTCTGTTCAGTGGAGTTTCTCTGTATCTTGCAGAAGAGCCGTACTTAACTCCGGTGTCCTGTCAAAAAAAATGCGCTACTCAATTTGCAAGACGAACGCCATTGTCTTGTGGTTTGAAGGAGGAATGCGTTTTTGTTTGTTCGGCTAGTGCCGCAGACCTTGGTGCATCTTCACGCTGGATTACTTTGGGGGATGAAGAAAGGGATTTTTTTTCTTTTAAAGGTGCTCAAAGGTGCAAGGGATTCAAGGCAAATATTTCTACTAGGTTACACACATGATTCCTTTTTTGTGAGGAGACACCTTCATTGGCTTATTGTTTTTGGTGCTTAAAATAAAAACCACACTGTCCTCTAGTGGATCTAAATTGAACATGAGATCTGCTAAGCGTAAATAAATAAGAAGAATAGAGTTATAAATTAGATTTAGACTCTGGCCATGGGTCTGTGTGCGTGGAGTTTGCATCTTCTCCCTGTGCCTGGTGGGTTTCCGTTTCCCCCCCAGTCCAAAGACATGCAGAGTCGTCTAATTACCCTTTCTAAATTGCCCATAGTGTGTGAGCGAGTGTAGTGTGTGAGCGTGTACTGTATGTGTGTGTGTGTGTGCCCTGCGATGAATTGGCACCCCGTCCAGGATGTGCCCCGCCTCATGCCCCGAGTTCCCCAGGGTAGGCACCAGGCCTACAAACAAAATGGACGCATTTCTCTAGTGCGCAATATGGATAAATTCAAACTGAACCAGAGTCTTTAAACAGGCAGAGCTCCAGTGCATAATGCCAGGTACTAGGGACATGAGTGATAGTGATTGAGATAATTGTTAGCTCCAGGAGGATGCATGTTGAACCTAAACATATATTAAGGCTAAAGAAATAAAACCTGTCACATGACCCACCTCCTAATCCCAGGCATAGGAAGAAATTTTGTTGGCCGTTGCATAAAATTGTAGCACGGTAAAGATATAATAATGAGCTTTATTAAGAATCTCACCCCTTAAAATGTCCCTAAACACATTATAGAATAGAAGAATACTCTTAAGTTTATTAAAATGTATTTAACAAAATTCATTATTAAATAATCAGACAGTAGGTGTCTGATGTGCCTGGAGTTTGCATGTTCTCCCCGTGCTTGGTGGGTTTCCTCCAGGTTCTCTGGTTTCCTCTCACAGTCCAAAGATTAGGCTAATTGGCCTTCACAAATTGTTGAAATTATTAATTTCACTAATAAATGATTAGTGTGTAAATGTGCATGAGGTCTTACACTGGCTGCACAAGGATGGATGGAATCACAAGTAGCATTTGGTACTTAAATTGTATATTTGCTTTGCAACACATCTGCTATTGCTGCACATTTAGATGTATTGGATTATATCCAAGGTGCAGTTTGTCGTGTTACATTTCCAAATAAACCTGTAATAATTATTGATTTTTTTGGATGGGTGGAACAAAAAGGTGCCACTTTTTACCAAAGCTATAAGTGATTTTCAGGCTTTTCAGTAAATAAGACTCTAAACAGACCGACAGTGTCTGAAATGTACTTTATAATCCGTTAAGAAAGAAAACAGTCATTTGAAAGGTAATCATTGGAAAAATGTAACTCGACAAATATATAAGTACAGCACAATATCCATCATTTTTGGCTCCAGAGATCAGCTCCTGGCTTTCTTGTTGTTTGTTAATGTATGTTTAAGTTTTATTCTGAGGTTCATTATCGTTCAATTCAATTCAGTTCTAATTTATTTGTATTGCACCTTTAACAATGGACATCACTAACAAAACAGCTTTACAGAAATAAAAATCCCACATAAATGTAGATTTATACATTATAAGGGGCGTTCAAGTCAAACCGCAACTTTTTATTGTGTAGAATGACAGAACGCAGTTATGAGAGTAAAACCTTTCTTCTTTTCTCTATATAATAAATCTACAGTCTCTCCACCGCTGCACTAATGCACTTATCCCAGTGTTTTACTACGGCTTGGATACCATCAAGGTAGAACGTTTTCTCAGTAGGCCTCAGCCATGATCTGAAACGCCGGCCTCCCAGGAACTCCTTTAATGGCTCAAACATGTGGAAACGGCTTGGAGCCAGGTCAGGACTGTACGGCGGATGTGGCAATAATTCCCAGCCGAGTTCAAGCGGCGTTGATGAATGATTGTGTGTACAGCTCTCTCACACAGGTGCGTCTCCCCGGCAACTCGGCGACAAGTTCTGCGCCGATTTTCAAGGATGCTACGACCTGTTTACTGATGGAGACCTGGGTATAAAACGGTTCATGGTGATTTTAGTCCTAAAACTATAAGAGAGAGAGAGAGCAGATACTGTATAAAAAAATCCTACAAAACCGTTGGTATCAAATGCAACCCAAAGTAATTTTTTATTATTTGAAGTGAAGTCATCCTCAGGAGTCACTCGTTTCTTTAAGCAGACCAGACACGGTCATCCTTAGCAGCCGTAAGTTGTCTCATGTTCATCTTAACAACAATCATGTCGTTCTTAGGCTTTGTTCAGGGGGAAAGCTTTAAAAGCTTTTCATTACAATACACCGTATAAACAGCAGGGGGCTCTAAACATTACAAACTGCTGCTTTAAAGCAAGAAGACTCACCTGCTCCGATTTATCCGTCACAGCAACGCCAGGGATGCTATAAGACATTCAGACAACTCATGGAGAATCTCATAAAAGTCCAAATGTAACATGATGAAATAAAAAACAAAAAAAGTTTTTTGCATCTCAGTTTTTTTTTCCCGTCACATTACTAAGTACAATGACACCTGAGCGACAGATAACTTTCTGCTTGTGGACGATGAATACGTTGTATTAGTCGACTCATCTCTGTCCTCTCCGTGCTAATAAAATGCAGTGATTAGCAACCGCGTGAAGCACCCTTGCTCAAGGCTCCAGTGGGACGATTCAATTTACACAATCGACGCAGGCGGCTCTGTTATTTTAACAGAGGACAAAGTGGAGGACCACTCGACCTCCAGACAGGACACTGCTTGCTGTGTGTTTGTGTATATACTCGGTGTGTGTGTGGGGAGCCATGCAAGACAAGAGAGATGAGATCTCCGCATCAACAGCGGCCGGGTCTTGTTGCTAGGCAACAGCAAGTCGCTCTGCCCACACACAGATCTGTGCACTAATAGCATCATGGCCTGCCTGAGTAGGCGCTTAACACACTCGCAGCTTTATCGACTAATCCTGAAATGAGTTAGTTTTCACTTTTAACAGCAGACATGAAGGCCAAACTACTTACTGCAGTAATTTGGGCAGAAAATTAATTAGCACAATTCTCACCGTAGCTTTAATGCCTCTGATCAGCCAGAAAGATTCAAATCTGCTTTCATTTTGTACGGTAGCTACCAGGCTTGTTGTAGTGATCATTGGCGATGTACTGTACAAACCAATAAATGTGATGAAATTTCTCGTAAATGAAGGTGTGAAACCGATACACACATTGTATTGGCCATAGTAAAACATTTCAACGGTGAATAGGTTTGAAAGAAACATGTGCGTCCGTGAACAATCGGAGAGTGGAACACCTGATCCCGGAGGATTAACGGATAGCGTATCGCTAACTTGAGGAAGAGACGCATCTGTCTGTGGGAACTGTACGGAACAACATTCACCAACACCACTTGTACATTACAGGAACTCGGCTGGGAGTTATTGCCCCACCCCCGTACAGCCATTTCCACAGGTTTGGAGCATTAAAGGAGTTCCTGGGAGGCCGGCGTTTCAGACGTGAAACCGACAGGCAGTCCGATCATGGATCCAGCGTCCTGTGAAAACTTTCAACCTTGTATCCAAGCAGTAGTGAAACACTGCGATAAGTGCATTAGCGTAGCATTAGCATAGCATTAGCGTGAGTTTTTACTCTCATAATTGTGTTCTGTTATTCTGTACAATTGAAAGTCTAAATGAAAAGTCCCGAGTTTGACTTTAACTACCTTCGTAGTTATTGTTATTAAGAAGCAATTTAGGCAGATATCTGGCCAACAGCTTTTTTTTTTTTTACATTTAAATGAACTTTTATTTTTATTTATTTTTTTAGCATTTTATATAAAGGAAGGTAATAAAGATCTTAAAGTGAATTCCTCTGGATAAAAAAAAGCATAAAATTACCAATTATGTAAAAAAATATATTTACAATATGTCATATTATCAATATGTAGTTCTTCCACACTGAACTCATCCAACCATGTGCTTTGTGCACTAGGGCACAGTCATGTTGAAATAGATTAGGCAAAGTTGCATAGAAGCATAACATTGTCGAAAATCTCTTGGTGTGCTGAAGCATTGAGTTTGTCCTTCACCGGGGATAAGGGGTCTGATTGATTGAAACACCTGAATTCAATAATGAACAAGTTTGGCCAAAAAACTTTTGTCAATATAGTGCATGTGGTATTTGCATGATGGCGTGGAGGTTGTTACAGTCAACTACTGGTCTATGATAATGGTTTAGGGATAGAACTGAAAGAAATTTTCTATTTTCCTAGTGCTTTATTTAAAAAAAAAGTTTTCTTTTGCTATAAATAGCTTTAGAGATTTTGCATAGAAAACGTAAAATGGCATTTGATTGGGAAATTTCTAAAACCCATAGCAAATAGAAATGGATCTGGACTAATCGATCCGTCTTGGAGCCTCCGTAGTCCAACTAGGGACTGTGGAGGCCAATAACGACCGTTGTATTTATTCCCATTCGTACGACTGTGGTAGGACCTCCGGTCAACACTTTCAGACGGAGGGAGGAAACTGGAGAACCATAAGGAAACCCACCAAGCGCATAAGTGAGAACATGCAAACTCTAGGCCACCCTGCCGGCTTTGTTACTAATGAGGGGTCAGTAAGCACGTTCCTGTTGAATGTAATAAGGACACGAATCACTGCTTTGTTTGAAAATGTTTGATGGAGGACATAAAATATAACGCGAATGCTACACACCTTATTGCGTTTAATTGAAAGCTATAAGTACCACTTAGTGCACTGAACGTAACTCCACTGTCGCTGGTTTCAGCGCGCCGGTTCGTGCCGTGTCGCCGGGGTTTGTTTTCACTGATGTCTTTGAAAGCTTAAAGGACTTTGCAATGAGACGTTGTCAACCACTAACTGACCGCTCTAATTACTGAAATTAGAGAGCCGTTTCATCACTGGCATTACTCTGAATGAAAGAGAGCTCGAGAGAGGGATGACTGATCAGCTCTGATGATGGCCCTCCTCCCTGTATGCCTGTGTTTTAATTCTGCTTTTAATGCTATAAAGCGCTCGGGGTTTACCGCTCTGATGGATATTGTGCGCGCTGATGGTTGGGATGAGCAGAAAGTCAGTGCCTGCACAAATGCACTCACGTTAGCATCAGCGTGAAAAACGCCAGCGCGTCTTTTCAACATCTTATTTCCGCCGAGTTGATTACAGGGTGGGTGTTCGAATAAATGAACGTGAAAACAAAGAACGGGCAATCAGCACTTCATAGAGCAGGGACAGAATAATGAGAGAGCTCACACACATGCGTGTGCATGGAGTCTTTTGAAATGACACTCATGCGCGTGACACATTAGGCAGGGCTTGCACTTTGGGCCGGGATGTGACGCGGAGTGGCATAATCTTAATATGTAAATGAGCGCGGACTTGTGTCGACACAAAAGCCAGCACCACGCCTGTCACGGCAACAGAAGGAAACACGTCACGCGCGTACAATGCCAGCTGTCAGCGGGAAAAGGAGAGGAGAGATTCGGCATTGAAGACGGAAGATGCGTTCTCGGTTTAAGTGCCGTATCAGAGAAAGTCACTCGGTAAAAGCCAGTGAAACTGCAGAAACAAAATGTATTCAAACTATCCAGTCTTCTGCTTAGTATTCAAATCCCCCCCCCCCCTTTTTTTGACACTTCCATTACAGAATAACAAATGTTTTGTTCAAGGCTTCAAATCAATACGATCAAGACATTTACTAAGAAGTAAGGAAGAAGGAATTAAACATCTGGGGTGATGTTACTGGAAAATAACGAACAGTAAAGCGGTGTGATACGACCAAACACCATGGTAAAAGGTTAAAAGTTAAAAAAGTTAAAGGGTTGATTATTTACTAATAATTGCACATGTTTTATTACTCGTATAATTACTACAGACAAATCAGTAAAATCCTCACTAAGAAAATAGGAGTGGATTTCTTTGGAAATAATAGCAAGGATCACTGTGTTTGTTTGTTTGTTTGTTTGTTTGTTTGTTTGTTTGTTTTTAACAGACCAATGTATAGGCCTCTTCCAAATGGTTGAAATGTTGCTTTGTGGTAAAAGTATCAATACATTTAATACAACAACAACAAAAAACACTTTTGTTTGGTGGTGCAATAACGCAAATGTTCTTTTGTTTTCTCCTTAGATTTCCTTATTTCTAATGGTACAGTGTGCTACAAATCATTTGAAAAGGCATGCTATTTAAAGCCCCAAGGACATGAGTGGTTAAGTGGTAGGCTTCTCTCCTGCCATGTGAAAGGCTTGGCTTCATGACACCTTGAGGGGAGCAAATGAATGAACAAAAACAACTAGAAAGGGGTTCGAGTGAAATCACGACTTTTGATTGTGCAGCCCTTTATTTCTCTATATACAGTATAATCCCCTGCTACACTAATGCTAGTGCTTGGATACCATCAGGGTAGAAAGGTTTCTCCCAGCGCCGGATCCATGATCGGACTGCCTGCTTCCCATCTGAAACACCGGCCTCCCAGGAACTCCTCACTCAGACATGTGGAAATGGCTTGGAGTGAGGTCAGGACTGTACAGGGGATGTGACAGTAACTCCCAGCCGAGGTCCTGTAATGTGCAAGTGGTGTTGGTGAACGATTGTGTGTACAGTTCCCACGGACAGATGCGTCTCTTCCACAGAGTGGTGAAACGTTATCCATTTATTTTCAAGGATCAGGCGTTCCACTCGCTGAACCTTCACAGGAACGACTGCAGTGAGCTCCGAGCCACCTCGGCCGGGATCGTCATTCACAGTCATATGGTCTTCTTTAAAACGTTTGAACCATTCAAATGTTTTACTGCGGCTAAGAGTCTCATCACCGTAAGAGTCTCATCACCGTGAAGTCTTCTGTAAATGTCAATCAGTTTTATTTTTTCATTCACAAGAAACCTCTTCACAAGTCCCATTTTGACTTGAATGCCCCTCTTACCTGAAGACACAGTGACATCTAGTGGAGGTTTTAGTATAGCATACCTCAACCGAATGGTAGAGATGGCTCAGTCAGGTTAGGTTTGACACATTTTTCAATGTGATATAGTGACTAAAAATGTGCTTTAGCAAACGTTGAGCAGAACAGTAAAGGGTTAAAATAGCAAATTGTTTTTGCAAATTATATTTAATGCTGTGGAAAAAAACAGCATCACAGTAGTCAGGTTGTATGCAGTGTACAGTAATTTCACTTTATAAAATGTAGTTCAACCACATTAAAACTAAAATAACTTATGTGTTCTTACCTTAACCCTTAAAACCTCATGTGTTCAAGAAAATCTCACCTTTAGTGTTCTGAATCCTTCTTTGACATTGGATTACACATAGCCTAAAGAGTTACATTGAAATATTTAGATCCAAATAGTTCATTTTTTAAAATTTCTTTTCAAAAGTTTTCCCAAACTGTACAATTTTCTTTGATAAATGTGTTTTGTTTTTTATTTTTTTCACAGTAAGCATGATGTTTCTTTTGACCCATATGACATTATGTCTGATAGGAATGCCACCATAAAGGTTGGTGTGGTCTTTACAATTTTAGTTTCTATAACTTTGACCTCATACCACAATTGGTGCAGTTTTTATGGATTGATCTTCATGTTAATGCAGCTAAAACTTTTCTTCCTGAATTGGTTAGATAACTTTTAGGGGCCAAAACTATTCTTGAGATTTCTGCTGTTACATCTATATAGTGACAATAAAATTAAAAAGAGTGATGCATTTTTAAGTAATTTATTGCTGAATTTTTGACAAACATATAATTGCATTTATTGACAAATTTATGTTTATGCTGTGATGTGTTTGTAATGTGTACAACCAGAATGCTAGAGGGAAAAGGTAGGAAAGTTTGATTAAAAAAATATATTAATTGATTCTTTTAAAAAAAACATAAAATCTTCTAATATAATAAAATTGGTTTATCTTGTAAATTCTATTTCGTATAGAAGTGTAAAGTGTGACAGTAGAAAAATAATGAAATTCTGCCCTCTTGTGGCTGAAAAATAGCACAGCAAAACAGCAAACACTTAAATAGTTTCATCCATCTATCTATCTAGGAAGCTCTGTAGTCCAACTAGGGACCCTGGAGGCCATTGGGGACCCTTGTATTTGGTTTAATTTCTACAACCATGGCAGGACCTCAGGTCAACCTTCACACACGCATTCATAGACTACAGGTAATTTTCGCACACCAGTTAGCCGAATCTGCATTTGAACTGTAGGAGGAAATACGAAAACCCAGAGGAAACCCGCCAAGCACGAGGAGAACAAGCAGCTCCATGGAGACATGGTGTGTTATGTTGGACTGGAGAAACTCACTGCACATAACAGCTCAACTGGAACTACTGGAACTATTATTAACCCAATCAAAAGCCAGGGGCATTAATATGGCCACACTGATTTTATGCACCTGTCAGCAGAGGGTGTGGCTGAACAACTTATGCATAATGTGATAGACAGACATTTTATTATAGCTCTTTACCCTGTAGAAGGGGACATGGGGGGCCTAGAGCCTATCCCAAGAGACTTAAGGCATGAGGCGTGGTACCTATCCATCACAGATTAGGTTATATGATGAGCAGATACTGTAAATAAATATAACTGTGAATAGTGAGACTGTTAAGAAGGACAGCAACGTGTACTGTAAGACTCTGGATGAGTAGTGGTTGAGGGACGATCAGAATTCTGGGTCGTGATCGTCCCTCACCTCCTCCTCGTGCAGTCATACAGTGCGTGTTGCAGTGACTGGTGCTGCACATGATGGACAGCATTTTGTTCAATGTCCTCCTTTCCAACCCCCCAAACCACAGACCGAGTTCTTCTAACTACCTTGTTCAATCACGCGGAGTCTCAAACTACGTACACAGTAGAAGAGAAACAAACGTGTGTCTTCCTAAAGAAAAGGAAAAGGCTGAATCCCGATAGAGCGCCCTACGGCATAAAGAGTGCACTAGATAGGGTGAACAACGAATGACTTCCGCTCCCTATGTAGGGCACGAGTGTAGTGAGATGGATCCAGTTTGGGACTGAACCCTGCTTCAAGAAACGAGTATGTGACTGAAACTTGCTTTCATACAGTAGGAAGGGAAACTATGGCGCAACTTGTTGGACGTTTCTATGACGCCGAAATCAAATGAGTAAGTGCACCAGGGTTGTGTGTGTGTGTGTGTTTTTGTGGTTAATTTCTGACACATGAATTTATTTTCTGAACGGTTTATAAAACGAGATGTAAAGAGTAACGTGATGCGGAAGTCCTGTGAACGTATAAATCTTAAAATATAACATTAGATAGTTTCAAAATCTCATTCGACGGGCTTTAATGAATCATACCGGCCTCTAAATATCAATTTGATTTAAACAGCTAACGCTTGGCACAAGAATGTTATCCAGAGAACTTGAATAGAGTAAATTAATTAAAATAAATTCGCCTTGTTAGCTGGCGAATTTAAAAACCGTCAAATTAAAGTGCAAAGTGTGAACGCAGATCAAACAGGAAGCAGTACAAAGCATTACCCGTTTCAAATGTTTTCCCCACCCTTATTCGTATCGCATATAGTTTCACAGCGCGTTTGCCGCAAAACGAGTGGGTTAACAATACCTCACACTACAACTTTACTATTTCCAAGATGGCCGCCGCAGCTCGTCTCTGATTGGCAGATGAAAGTTTGCTTGATTCCTATTGGTCGCTCGATATGACGTAAGGTAAAAAATTGCTTGTCGCTAATTGGCTAGGGAAAAGGTTGCATTGATCAGCTGCTGTTTGCAGACCTCGCGCTTTGTGAAAACAATGTAGAAGTGCTACAGAGAGGCAGAGCAACACGGCCGCGCTGTCAGACCTCGGCGAAGCTTCGGATCAAAGTCGGCACCAGTCTCTGTTCACCCGGAAACCAGACGCAGGCTGATTCATCTTTATTGTCAATAACTCGCATCATCTCATCCTCATCCTCATCTTCATCTGTTCCGCATCTGGTCCTGTCCTGTCATTTCAGCGATGCGAAGGCGGAATAAGTCCCCGTCTGATGAGCACCAGCGCTCCGTTACAGACACGCTGTTGAACCGGGGGTCGGATCTGAAAGACAAGGGAGAAGGTGACACAGAGACCGAGAAAGCCATGGGGCGAAAATGCAGAAGGTAGGACATGCACGATGCAGACCACAACTCGATTAATCGGCCGATTAATCGACGCAGTGCTGCGCGTGGGCGCCTTTTTAAAGAGTCATGATGCTGACTGGCGTGTCACTGAATGTCGGATTGTGTCCCTTTATTGAACTTTCATCAAACAGTAATAGATACTTTGATTTTTTTAACCTCATATCTAGTCTCAACGAAATCACTAATGTTTTGCTGTGTGACTTATTATTATTATTATTATTATTATTATTATTATTATTATAACATGATTTGATTAAGTTACATTTTATTTGTATTATGCTTTTAACAATGATCATTGTTACAAAACAGCTTTACAGAATCAAAAAGAAAATTAGGGAAATGAGAATGAAAAGCTTGAGGAAACAGTCGACCCCAGCAAAGCCACGGGTTCAGAGTTCAGCGCCTCAGTAATTCGCAGATTTTTCCTCAGACCCTGACTAATAATTGTTCGCGGAAATCCCGGCAATTGCCGCAAATATTCTCCGATATTTTTTCTATGGCTTTCATACATGCCAATATATAATTTGTCATGTTTCAACGATAAACTATTAAGAACAATACAATTGACTAATTTTGTAACGTAAACTCAGCTAAATCTCCATATAAAATATAATACTGTGTATATATATATATATCCATAGAGGAAAATACAGGCTGGGACAGTGAATTATTACTGTATTTACAATACAGCACTTAAACCAAAGTAAACACGCTTGCATGAATTACAGTACATACAGGGCGAACATCTGTATTTTACATTCTAGCACTGTGGGAGACACAGCAGTACAGTACTGTACAGTATACTGGTTATATTGGTTGATTACTGGTTTTAAGGGAAATGTATTAAGCTGCATTTGAAATTAAATTAAACTGTTTTGGGAGCATATTTGGGGTTTAAACTATTAACATAGGCATTTATAGTTGACAACATCCAAAATCATTTTTTTTGTTTATTTGTTTGTTTTTTTCTTTTCACAAAATCGCGAGTGCTCTAGGAACATAAACCTCGTGAATTTCAGGGGTCGACTATAAATCCATAGGATCAGATAAGTGGTTAACACACTGTCGCCTCACACCTCGAAGGTTAAGGGTTTGATTCCTGCCTTTGATCCGTGTGCCAGGATTTGATTCCTCCAGGTACTCCGGTTTCCTCCCAAAGTCCAAAGGCATGCAGATTTGGCTAATTGGCGTTCCCAAATAGCCCGTAGTGTGTGAATGAGCATGTGTGTATGTGTGCGTGCCCTGATGGATTGACACTCCATCCAAAGTGTACCCTGCCTCGTGCCCCAAGTCTACCTCGTGCCCCCCAAACCCCCCCCCCCCCCCCCTCCGACCCTATACTCAGTATAAAGCGGAATAGATGACGATGTCCCTGATGAAATAGCAAGCAAAGCCTCCCTGGGATAGTAATAGGAAGAAACCTTGAGACTCAACTGGGCACACGTCCTTATTCGGGTGATATCAGATAGCAGGGATTGTTTTGCAGTCATATTGTGTGTTATGAGGCAGGAAGTTCAGTATAACAGGAGATATGCTTAGGATGTGACTGAGCCCAGTCACTTGCATGCTGTCAGAGTCTATACGAAGCTTGTTCATTCTGAACTCTTGAAGTCTGCCTGGTATCTGCGTCAAGAGTTCAGAAGTCAGCATTATAATCTCATCTAGTTTAGTGACTAAAATGCCATTACTCAGGATCAGCTGGAAGTCTTGAGCAACTCACACACAGACCCACCCATGTGTATTGCTGGAGTCTTTGAATATTTCAAGTTAAACGTCATGCACTGTCATAACAAACAAAAAAAAATGACAGGGGTACAAACTCTTGTCTTAGGTGTATTTTAAAATTTTCTTTTAACCTTTTAGTTACTAATAATTGCATAGTGAAGTTATAATGAAACACACAGATAAGTGAAAAGTAAATAGACGCCCATATGCACCAAAGTTGTTAAGCAACTGATACATTAGAGCTGAATGCTTTGTTGATTTGAAGCCACTCACGTGGGTGTAGAATGAGAGCGTTGTCCTCAATATATCTCTGAAGACGTCTTTCAAAAGGTCCAGGTCGACCGGGTCGTGATTCCATTCATGCTTTACCTTTTTTCTATAAATTCCTCTGTAATTCTATGTCAAGAATTTTAAGATTCCTATCTGTTTGTCTCTAGGACGGTCCACCTTGAGAGTGACCAACCATCCTTTTGACAATGCGAAATATCTTTAGAGTTGTCACGTGTATGCATGGTTCAATCTGAAACAAATAGTAGGCGTAACAACGGCAACACATTTTGGGTCCTACGTTTAATCCTAAAGCTGTTGGTGTCTGTTTACATCTTTCATGTCTGTGTAATTTGACCTTGAGATGGACTTATTGATTGGGTTACATTTACATTGTTTGTTCTTCCGAGTGCAGAGCATTATTTCTGACTGTGCAGGCAGGGCTGTATACGATTTCAGGATAATATATAAAGATAAAAATGTATTCGATACTGAATATAGAGATCGAGGGTCGAAATATTTGATTAGTATGAGATTAGGCCATTTCTGATCCTGCATGTTTATAATAGGCCTCCATCGCATCTATGCTGAATTGTGTTACTTAGATTAGATAAGATAAAATGAAATTATTTGTCACATGTACTTCACAGTACAGTGAAATGATTTTTATCTTCTTCTTTTTTTTCTCAGTTAGGAAGTTCATTTGGGAGCACAGGGTCAGCCAGGATACACCGGCTCTGGAGCAGACAGGGTTAAAGGCTTTGCTCAAGGGCTCAACAGTGGCAGCTTGGCTGTGCTTCGGCTCGAACCCCTGACCTTCAGCTCAGTAACCCAGAGCCTTAACCATTTGAACCACCTTATTAAAAGAAAATGAGATGAGATAAGAGAGTGTTTTGGTTCATCAATATCATTTTTTTTATGGAAGGACTGGGGACGATGCTCCTCCAAATGTGAAGAGTAAATCTTTACAGATGTTGTGTGAAATGTCTGGCAACTGCTCAACATCTTTATCAGTCGCTTGCACCACTTTTTTCCCCCTCGAGGCATTTAGTGCTCCAGTCCAAAACACTGGATTTAGCAACACACTGGTTCTTTAGCTTACCCAGTGGGCTAGCGGATACATTTAAGACTTGTCCAGCCCATGAGTCATAAAACTGTCATTTGTGCTAAACTATATACATTTTTTTAAATTAATAAATTTTTTTATCGGGGCACTTGGCTAGTTTCTGCATTAATCTGCCAGTGTAAAGTATTATAAGCTCTTTGGGAGGATGTGATTTCTCTAATCTGTCTGTAAATAGATCTCAAAGGACTCGAGTGTTGCAAAGGCTCGACAACAAACCCTCTCTCTGTGTGCGCAGGGTTTGATCAGCTGTAGAGCTGATTTTCTCTGAAATAAATCAGATGAGCCACTTTACTATATTGCACGATCAGATTGAAAATCGCACGCTGAAGGGCTTTTGTTCCGTCTGATTCATCTGATCAATTAATTATCGTGTGAGTTATCGTGTCATAAAGCAGTGTCCTAATGCAGGATTTGAAAATGATGAAACCATTACATTCTGCAAGCGTGTGGTTCACTAGGACAGGAATTTAACTGATCATTTATTTAAACAGCTCTGGGTTGCAGATTGTGGTTTTTATTTGTCTGTTCACACAAGACATGGTGGTGTGTTCTTACTGAGAAGTTATGAAGCTGCAGCAAAACGGTTCAAGGTCGTGTCATTAGCCTGCAGCTACAGTCATGTTCAGAAGTTTTCTGAAAGCTGGACAGTGTCTTAGTTATTTTCAGGCAAATTAGATGATAGAATCAACACCAGACTTTTTTTTTATGTGGAGGTATTATGCAAACTTCACTTTTTTAAAATTTTATTATTTTTTTTTACTACAGTTCTCCAGTGTGGCTCAGGTGGATAATGCTTAGGTTGAGGATTCGAGGATCCGGGTTCGAGCCCTTCTCTCTACACACCTCATACTACCCCGTCATTGCATGCAGTGCCGGTCACAAGCCCAGTTAGAAAAAATGAGACAGGAAGGGCATCCGGTGTAAAAACCTGTGCCAGGTTCTGTGTGTGGATCAGATGGTCCATTGCGGCGACCCCTTTACGGGAGCAGCTGTTTAGATAGAGCAGTTTAGATGGTTTTCCGGCGTGCATGTACACTTTTGTATTGACCAACTAGAAAGCTGAATAGTTTTTTTCCCTTATTGTCATTTACATACGAAAAAATACCCTCCCCCGGCTCGTCGCTCAGCTCCGCTCGGCACATGCAAATGACTGCTGTAGAGCAAGGATACCTTCAGCGTTCCAAAATACCATCCAAAGCATTAAACAGTAATTAATAAATCAAAGTCAATAATCTGTGTGATGTCCCTTTGCTTAAAAAATAGTCTCAGGGTACAGTTTGCGCAGTTGGATAAGGAAATTACCTGCTTTTCATGTTTTCACGGTCATAAAAAAATGGAATGCGCTCCTTAAGATGGTTATTCAACTCATTGGTCTGGTTCAACAGGCCACAAAACAATAAAACTCTGTCTAGGTTAATGAACCGTGAAAACTTAAACATGAAACCTGTTCATCCCTTGGTCACGAATGCAGAAACAGAAAGAGGACGAGTATGGAGAAATCACATGAGTCTGGTGCTCAATCAAATGTTAATAATCATATGTGATTTTTTAATTTATTTTAATGAAAAGTGGAAACTCACTCACACTCACCGTCTATACCACTTAATCCTGTAAGCAGGATCCAATTCACACACACACTACGAGCAATTTTGGAACACCAGTTGGCCTTACCTGCATGTCTTTGGACTATGGGAGGAAACTTGAGTACCTTGAGGAAACCCATCAAACATAGGGAGAGCATGCAAACTCCATGCACGCGGAGGCGGGAATCGCACCCGGACCCTTGAGGCGCGTGGCGACAGTGCTGACCCCTACACCACCGTGCCGCAGGAAACTGGGAACTTTAGGAAGAAAATTACAAATTTATTAGCCCCAGTATCCAAAGTATCAGGACGAGAAGGGATTGGTACAGTACTTGTCCGTCTTGTTCATGTTGCTCAACTGAAGGTAGGCCATCTTTTAAAAATCTTTTCTTGAAATGTTCTTTCATTAATAATAGAGGAAGGAAAGACACTCATTCTCTTGTAGATGTGTGTGTGTGTGTGTGTGTGTGTGTGTGTGTGTGTGTGTGTGTGTGTGTGTGTGTGTGAAGGAAAGAAAAATGCTTTCTTCCATAGAGAAGAAGTAGGCAATGGGTTGTACGGGTGGGGGGTGGGAATGGTCGAGAGTGAACGCGAGGAAGGAGGCTTTCTATTTTTGTTGCAGTGGATAAAAGAGAGAAAATGTGTGTACGCATGACGGTAGGCCTTTTCCCCTCCATGGCATTAGTGCAGCCTGAACTCAGCATGCAAACACTGCACAATCAGCAGAAACACTCCTGAATTTAGAAGAACCGATATCTCGTTTTGCTTATCTAAGAGACAAGAGGACCAGGCCACAGTTTCTGTTCATGTTCTAGCTGTGTGCTGTAGAAGCACAATGCTAAACACATGTACATGACTCTTCAATATAAAACACTCATTACTGCCTGCCTGTTTTGACGCCACCGTCGACGGTCCTTTATTCTGTGCTGTATCACAGTAGGCAAAGATTACAGCTTACACTAAATGTCTGAAAACCTTTCAACTGTTTGTTTCTTGCACAAGATTGGAAAGTGGTGCTGTTCTGTTTTGGGTAAATCACGGCACATCATGTCCGGTATCAGCACAGAGAGGCTCGTTAACTTCAAGTAGGAACAACATGAAGAAAGAAATGAGACCAATTTATCTGTCTTTTGTGTTCATAATCACCAAATCACTTCTCGTCCGAGTCAAATTCAGATAGTTGATTAAATAGAGAGTATTGATTTTCAAGGAAATAAGATTCGTGATGACATAATGGCTATGAACTGGTGTTCCTGTCTTTCAGTGCTGCATATTTATTTTCGGTAAGTTCAGAATGCGGTCGTAGTCCAACAGCGGATAAAAGAATGAAATCCAAATGGTGTGGGCTGAACAATCAAGTGCTGACTCATAGTATTTATCTCTTCGAGTTGGACTTCTGTTCTGCTGCCTGTCGACGTGTTCGTGTAGTAAATTAGTCAATTAACAACAAACAAAAGCGTTACATGTTCCAGTGCAGCCATGAACCGGCTTCTAACTGCTGTTTATTATGCAAACATTCAGATAGGTTTCCAGTGAACAAAGAATGTGATGGAGGGAAAAACAATCTGTTTTTTGTTCTTTTTCCATTTTCCTGTATTGTCTATTAGCGTCACGTAACCTAATATGACCTCATATAAGGGAGACCCTCCTCTCGCTTGTTGTTCAGCTCTGTTGCGCTCAGGCGGGCCGTGTTTCAGCAGTAGCTCATTATCTGAGTGGTTTTTGCCGCCGTGGTTCGCACTGCGCCTCCAGAGTGCACCAGCACATTTTAGCAGTTATCGGTTATTACAACAACAACAACAACAACAAAAAGACCCCATAAGAGTCTGACGTTCTGTCCATGCTGTAAGGAAATATTTATTAAGACACTGACTAATAGCTAATAAAGATGTAGTGAAGTGTCGTATTAGTGTGTCACTGTATCGCAGGAGTCATAGCGTTAATTATTACTGTAATGTACCACCGCGTTTTTTTTACGTCTGATCTGAAACACAAGCCGTGTGGTACCTGATGCTGCTGTAATCGAACCCGCTGTCGCTATTCACTAAAGGTCCCGGTGTGAAGTACCGACACAAGGCAGGTAAAGTTCACTCTAACCCAGTCCAGTTCAGGAAATTTAAACTCAACCTGCTGGTGCCAGCTGTCTCTAAGAGGTGTACAGGTAGGATCAGGAAATAGTAATAGCAATCATATTATTGTGCTTGCATTGTTTATTTTTAAGTACAGTAAGAGGAGATGATATAAGATATGCAAGATTATAGCCTAGTATCTGTACTTTCACTTTCTTTCATTTCATTGAGCGTTCTAAATAAATACCATTAATGTCCTGCTTAATCCTATAGAATGTTCTGCTCAGCTATTTGGTAGAGCACATTTTGAGCCGCTATACCGCTGTACCATATCGAAAAACCTGTTGACCTTTGAACTTAACCTGATTGTGCAATCCCTGCTGCTCAGATAAGAGATCCTGTGCTAAAAAATCAATAGGATGCTGTGTGTGTAAATAGTTTGCCTTTTCAATGGCTTTTGTAGCGTATGATCTAATGGCCAAAAAATTATTGGTTGCTTTTAAAATTGAATGTTGAATAAACATAAATGTAAAAAATATGGTGGTTAATGTTTTATATAGCTTTTTCTGTTGTTGTTTTTTTCTTGTTGTTTTTTTTTGGGGGGGGGGATTTGTAAATACAGTATATTGATCCTTTTACCATGAAGTGACATCTCAACAATTTTCTACTTTATGCCATGTGACCTACAGTATGCTGGGGTCTGTAAAACAAACATAAATAAATAGTAATTGCTATTATTGCCCCAAGAAAATAAAATTCTCTGTTGTAGTTAAGGGAAACTCTCTAATAACACTTGTGTGCATACACAGATACACAGGCACACTAATGGGATCAGTGCTCTTTGACAGGGTGACTCTGGATCTTTAATAAGGAACCTCTCTAACGACACTTGCTTTTGCTTTACGCGCACACACACACACACACACACACACACACACACACACACACACACACACACACACACTGTCACAATGTTATAGTTAACAGTACTCGGGCGTACGCATGTTGACTATACGAGTGATGCATGCGCACTGAGACTGAGCTTGGGAGACGATTACTTATAATCCTGTATCACGAAAGAGAGAAGAACCATTGGTTCAGTTGTGATCATGTGACACTCGGCAGACAAAGCGCGTGCATACTACTCGTATATCAAGCCCTTGCTCATTTATCAAGGTGAATTTTATTTAAAAAATTAGCTTGTCTTGCAAAATGCTCGCAGACTAATTCACTCGCAATCCAACCGAATCAAACTGAAGACTGGAACTCATGTCAGCAAATCCTGAGTTTCCTCCTGTCAGCTGCTTTGCCATTACTTTACCGCAACCACATTCCGTTACTGCGCGCCTGTCTGTCTTTCTGGGGCGGACTGTATAGAAAATAGCCAGTCTACATCTTAGCCCTTTTTAGCATTAGCAGGTCTGGTGAGATATAGTATAATTTAATAGGCAGTTGTCATACTAATTAGGGATGACTTCTGTGTGACTATTTGACTACATGTCCACATACAGTACACATACAAACATTCCAGTTACGAACGTTAGAAGATACAAACATGCAAGAGTTCGCCCCTGTTCAATCGCAGAAGTTAGATCACATGTCCGGCGTACATTGTCATGTGCATGCAACGTGCATCCCAAGACATCACAATGTGATGAAGCTGGTACCGCTAAGATGTGCCAAGCAATGGAGACAAAATTTACAACACTTTAGAGAACGGATCGAGGCTCCTTCTTTTAAGGTGATTTGTTCAGCCAATTCTAAAGACTGTACTGTAATGTACTGTGTATAGACAATTGTGTTTGTTGGACTTATGAACAAATTGGACTTACAAACAAGCTCTCAGAACAGCTGACATAACGAAATTCAGTGATATTCGACACCCTTGAGTGGTTGAGAGGTTTAATAATTTTTTTTGCATACTTTGTCTTAAACCCGAAATATATAGGCTATATAGTATAATTGGACAATTTCCTCAAATGACGGTCTGGCGCGATTCAGAAACTCACCTCTCTGTTGTGTGCGTGTGTATATGTGTGTATATATAAAAAAAATTTCTGTTATTATTATTATTATTATATTTGAACACGGATTCCAGAGCAAGAGCCACTGGTTGTTGCTTTTTGTTCTTGAATTTGTTCTGCGGCGTGAGGACACGAAGCTCTTCGTCGCTGCACGCTGAGTCACCCTCCATCTCCCCGGAGTGAATCCCAGACCTTTGAGACGTCTCCGTGTTACAGATTTAGCATCTTATTTCAGTTCTTCCTATTCTTGTGAGGGCGATCAGGCAGTGATCCTTCACGACGAGTACAGATTTTATAAAAGCTACAGCAGGAAGGAGGAAGAAGTCTATCTCCAGATTGTACGTTATGAAATTCCTGTATTTCATATTTACAGAGGTGACATGAACCAAAAGGTTATGGTAAGTCCAGCGGTCGGCAGCGAGATGGGACTGCCAGTCAGCCTACAATGCAAGTTTTTGAAATGGCCAGAAAATCCGAGTACCCGGAGGAGACACAACATGCACCGGAGGCGAGATACAAACCCCCAACCCTGGAGGTGTGAGTGCTAACCACAAAGCCACTTTGCCACCAGCATTAATTTGCTGAAGGTCATTTGGCGTCTAAAACTATATCGTGCGTACAACAGAGAATTCTGAACATGGCAGAATCTCACTTATGGTACGATAACAGCCTGTCTATACTGTACATTTGGGCAGAGAGGTTGCTTAACGTGATCAGAGTCATGGTACCGATATGTCTGCAAACGGACAGTCGTGCTGTCTCACAACACTCGTATTAACACATGCAAACCATACGGCATTTCACGACGGATTACAGTCCACCATACCGAGGAGAGAGCAACTGCCTGCCAAAACCCACACTTAAAACCAATCGCTGTAGCACTTTCAGAAGAGGACGAAAATACATCTGATAAAGTTATGTCATCTTAAACTGTCTTCTTAGTAACTGTGTTTAAGTCGTTCCTAAGGCAAGCTACAAAGCTGACTAGTTTTTAACACAAGGCTGAATCCCAAATCCCTCTCTAAGCCTCTGATCCTGGACACTACTTGGTGTGTGGAACAAGGGACTGACTGTACACCCTACATAGTGCACCAGCTTTCCATTTTAACACTTTTCAGGATTCAACCTCAGAACCCGGAAGTTAACTGAATAAATGGAAATATAAAGAGAAACTACCGAGTTTTACAGGACTGACCACCATCTCCATGGTCTATTCTGCTCACCTTTAATTACAATCTGTTTGTGGAACTGTTGTATAAAAAGCAATATCACACTTGAGGTCGCACTGTGGGCTGCGTACTTGTGACCACGAGCGCATCACAGCCGTGTTGATATTCGGCACAACAGCACTCTCGTGCGATATTGCTTAATTAATTGACGCACATGAGTTTTCTGCTCGGTAGTGTAGGGTTTTGGATGTATTTAGATTCAGAGATGAGTCCATGACCTGCTTGATTGCTTTAGATAACATACAAACTATTTCCAGTTAAATTTTTATTTGGAACACTGGCAGTTCATAAAGCTGATGTGATTTAAAGGATATCTTAAGGGAAGAGCAGATGAAGAAACAGAGAATGTTAAAGGTGTCCTAAAGTGTTCTGGGACTCAGCTGGCTGGTCATTCCAGTCTACCCTGTGTGTGAGTGTGTGTGAGTGTGTGTGAGTGTGTGTGAGTGTGTGAGTGTGTGTGAGTGTGTGTGAGTGTGTGAGTGTGAGAGTGTGAGAGTGAGTGAGTGTGAGAGTGTGTGAGTGTGTGTGAGTGTGTGAGTGTGAGAGTGTGAGAGTGTGAGAGTGTGAGAGTGTGAGAGTGTGAGAGTGTGAGAGAGTGTGTGTGAGAGTGTGTGTGTGTGTGTGTGAGTGTGTGTGTGTGTGTGTGAGAGTGTGTGTGTGTGTGTGTGAGAGTGTGTGTGTAGTGTGTGAGAGTGTGTGTGTGTGTGAGAGTGTGTGTGTGAGAGTGTGTGTGTGTGTGAGAGTGTGTGTGTGTGAGAGTGTGTGTGTGTGAG
>JAAGKR010006536.1:0-42311 GCA_011419295.1 Clarias macrocephalus
GGTTCAATCCAGATGTTATTTTAGTTCGTCTGAGTGATTTGTGCGTGTGCGTGCGTGTGTGTGTGTATCAGTCCAGTCCCTTTGTGTTTAGGAGACGGATGGCTTGCAGATAAAAACTGTTTCTCAGTCTGGATGTGAGTGCCCGAATGCTTCGGTACCTTTTTCCAGATGGCAGGAGGGTGAAGAGTGTGTGTGAGGGGTGTGTCAGGTCAGCCACAATGCTGGTGACTTTGCGGATGCAGCGTGTGGTGTAAATGTCTTCGATAGAGGGGAGAGAGACCCCGATGATCTTCTCAGCTGTCCTCACTATCCGCTGTAGGGTCTTGCGGTCTGACATGGTACAATTCCCAAACCAGACAGTGATGCAGCTGCTTAGGATGCTCTCAATAGTTCCTCTATAGAAGGTGGTGAGGATCGGTGGTGGAAGCTGCGCCTTTCTCAGCCTTCTCAGGAAGAAAAGACGCTGTTGGGCTTTCTTATGCAGAGAGCTGGTGTTGAGGGACCAGGAGAGGTTCTCCTCCAGGTGGACGCCCAGGAATTTTGCGCTCTTGACGATCTCCACAGAAGAGCCGTCGATGCTGAGCGGAGAGTGATCGCTCCGAGTCCTCCTGAAGTCAACAACCATCTCTTTTGTCTTTTCGACGTTCAGAGACAGGTTGTTGTCTTCAGATGATTCCCCTCTCTTCAGATGATTACTCTTGGTAATTTGTTAGTACAGGTAGTCCCTGATTTACGAATGAGTTCCGTTCCAAGAGCATGTTCATAAGTCGGAATTGTCCTTAAGTTCAACAAAATAAGTCTTGTACGCCTTTGACACGAATGTACAATGTAAAACAAACCAATCCACTTGATCTGAATCTGTCCCCTTTCCCCACACTGCCATCATGTGGCCAAAAACCATAATCACACCTAAAGAAATTAATCTCACATCAATACGAGTGTTTTGCACCTTTAAATCGCACTAGGAATCCTGGACTCCATTTTGTCTCAGATCTGTTTTCCACTGGATTGGACTGTGAATTCATCATCAGGACAGAGTTCACAGTCCTTTACAGGACAGACATTTTCTATCATCATTCGTCGGGACTAATTCATTGAAATCGATGAAACCGACTCATTTCTCCCGCACCACCACACACGCACACGTACAATATACCGGACTTTAGACATTTTATACATTTACTTAGACACTGAGAATATTGTATACAATTGTAAATAATGGTATCTGGTGCACCGTAGTGTCTGTTTTTTGTACAATACACGTGAGCTACCTCCGTGATTGAACTGGCAGTAGAACTGCGTTCCATTTGTATCTACGGAAATTTGTAACTCGAATGTTCATAGGTCAGGGACTAACTGTAACTTTGGGTTTGCGTATGTGTGAAGTTCGAATATTGTCCCTGTGCTTGACGGGTTTACTCCTGGTATTCTGGTTTCCTCAAACAGTCTAAAGACATATTTATATTTGGCTAACTGCCATTTTCAAATTGCTCTTATTGTGTGTGTGCTTGTGCCCTGCAATGGACTGGCATTCTGTCCAGGGTGTATCCCGTTAGCGCTTTGACATGGAGTATCTCAAACACTATCGGCTGTGAGCGAGTCAGGTAATTCGACCTGACCTCAAATAGGTCAATGTTCAGGAACAAATCATTACTAAGGAACCATTTCATGGTGACTTAAGGCCACATGATATGACAGAAAAGCAATGGGTTTTCAGAGCTGAGAAAGACAAGTGACAAATTTAAAGAAAACCCAAGATAAAGTGTTTGTAAGTGTGCCTAAGGGATTGGCATTGTTGTTGTTTTTATGGTAGTGATGGATGCCAGGGTCCAACATATCTCCTAAAAGTATTCAACTGGTGTGAGACCTCAAAGACCACACACAACATTTTCTTGGGTCTCATGCAGAATGAAGCCTATAAAACACATCAGCATAGAAAGGTCTCATCATAGGATGAAGGTGACCAGTCACAGTAGCATATTTGTTTAAAGTGACCCTTTCATGCAAGGTAGACTTAAGTTCCTTCTGCTCACAGCATAACAGATGCCAGTTTTTCTGTTAATTTGTCACTCATTTGTAAATAAGAATCTGGATGAACAAAAAGGTATTAATTTCATAGTTTCTATTGAAGAGATAAATGACCATTTACCGACTCATTAACTCTCTTCACAAAAATAGCCAGAAAGAAGACCGCTGCAATCGGCGGGGCCAGGTAACTAGTCACTGACTGGATATAATCGAATAGCTGACCACTCTGGGCGGCCTGGACCACGGGGATCCAGCAAATGCTGATTGCAACAATGCACAGCACCCATATCCTGTTAGAGAAACAAATAAACAACAATTGATTGCAAATATATACTGTACATACACACTGGTGTGCTTCTGAGAGGTGGACCTCAATTCCTTGCATCAAAGATAACACCAGATAAGTGAAATGACAGTGTGTGTTATAGACAGTACATGAGTGCAGCCATAGAATATTTCTATATAAACTGTACAGTGCATCTCAATAAACCAGAGTCAAAATATTAGAATATTTCCTAAGATCGATAAAAAGAAGCATTTACAAAACAGAAATTCTGAAAAGTATGTTTGTTTATGTACTCGATACTTGGTCGAGACTCCTTTAAAATGACATACTGCATGGCATTGTTGCGATCAGACTTTGGCATTGCACTACTGAGGAGTTATTGTAGACCAGGTTGCTTTGATAGCAGCCTTCAGCTCATCTGTCTCACTGCGTTATGTGTTTCTCATCTTCCTCTTGACAATAGATTCTCTGGACCAACAACCACAGATGATCATCATCACTGACTAAAAATTCACAATGGACTTGCAACTTGGAGTCTGTGCCTCGCCAATGTCCTCCAGACAGGAATTTGATTTCCAAATGAAATGCAAAATTTATTTTCATTTGAAAAGAGAACTTTGGACCACTTAGCAATGTTGTAGTTCTTGTTCCTCCTTATCCCACTTCAGACTTTTCTGATGTTGTCTCTGGTTCAGGAGTTACTTGATACTAGGTATGCAACAGTTGTAGCCCATTTCCTGAAGATTTCTGTGCATGGTGGATTTTGATGCACTGACTCCAGCCTGACTCCACTACTTGTGAAGCTCTCCCAAGTTCCTGAATCGTCTTTACTTGACAATTAAATTAAGTCTGTGGACATCCCTGTTGCTTACCACATTTTCGCTTCCAGTCAACTTTCCATGAATGTGCTTCAGCTTCTGTGGCTTATGTTTCTTGTGAAGTATATCAACAATTATTTTCTAGACAACTGTCAAGTCAGCAGTCTTCCCCATCCATGTACTGAACTAAACCGAGAAATACTTCATTCACTTATTTATTTATAGGAATGTAGTCAAACACAAAACTAAATGTTCTAATATTTGAGATACCAGATTTTTTTTTAAAATTTTCATAAGCTGTGTGGCTAATCATTGAAATTAAAACAAACAAAAAAAGGCTTGAAGAGTTTAACTTTTTGAATTATGTAAAAACAAAAAACAACAACAAAAAAAAACTTTTCCACGATATTCACATTTCTTGAGACGCACTTATTTAACATGGTTTGTTGAACAATGTAAAATAAAGACTGAAGACGGATGAGACGGTTTGGTTCAAACCTGCCAACTATCATGAGCTCTCGGTCTCTGGCTTGAGGTCTGATACGCGTCCATATGTCCATGGTGAACAGGGTGCTGCTGCTGTTGAAGATGGAGGCTAATGAACTCATTAAGGCGGCAAGCATGACAGCAAGCATTAATCCCCTCAAACCTGAAGAGGAGTGTTGTATCAGAAAAAAAATACACAGAAAACGCTAATTTAGAATAGCAAAAATATGCATCTGAAACTAGGCATAATGTTTTCAAGGTTGTCTGTGCATCCTGAATAGAGTTTGGAATTGACAAGGCCACAGCAAGGTCAATCATTTAAAATATGTTTCACAAGTATTTGTGGTTTATTTTAAGGGCATTTGAGGCAAACAATTTTTTAAAAGGTTTTTTAAAGGTTTTTAAATGAGTTTCTGTTGCATAATTTTAGACCATAAACATTTTATTCTTAGATGTTTTTTTAATTATACATGTACAATGATTTTCTGTCTTTCATTTCCACTGAGTAAAAACAATAGGTTAAATATAACATTATTTAGTCCTGCTTGAGTGTTGGATTAAAACAATTCAAATGATCAGGCAAAATGACCAGTACCTCTTAAAAAAAAAACTGGTTAATAATAATGGTAACTTTGGTAATGTTATAGTGATTTTCACTTAAACAATCACTGATCATGCCTTTAGAGCCACTAGTCTACAATTTGTAATGTTCATGCCTTATTTTTTGCCTGTATTACTGTAAATAAGGCAACTGCATTTTTTCCCCTTGAATATGATGCAACATGGGTGCAACTGCACAATCTGCAACAGACAGGACAGTGATGTTGTTGTCATGGCAGCATTAAATGAGCAAAAGAAAGAAAAATACCAAGCTCTCACCATTGGGCATGACCGAGACCACCAGTTTTGGGTAAGCAATGTTTGAGCAGCCAACTTCTGTCCCACAAACTCTCTTACATTCGTTTGGCACCACACACCCGACATCATCTAATAAAACACAGTTACCATTTCTGAGTAGAGTCACATACTGCATTTTACACTGTATTTTTTTAATTGAACAAAAGTGGCCACATAATAAAAGAGTCAGGTAAATTAGTGTCTCATGTACCAGGGTAAAGGACTCTGCTTATCATCCCTGGGAACACCATAAGGAACATGGGCAGCAGTTTCAGGTAGCCACACAAGATACATCCAGCCTTGACATGGGTCAGACTGCGAGCAGCCAAACAGCGCTGAACAATGACCTGTGCCAGAACGAAAAAAGATAAAAATGCAGAAAACTACGCATGTTGCTCATCATTTATTAAGCTGGCTTCAAACTGTACCATTAGCATCACAATGGAGGCATGATGTATCCATTTTGTGTCCACTGCAATTTTATTACAGATTAAGTCATGTCTAAACCAATATTTCTATATTTGCTTCATTTGCACCCAAACTTAAAAGGTTGAGGACAATTTTGTTTTAAACTATCTGGAACAATATCAATAAACAGCCCAGGAGCAACAGTCCATGTCCATGGAAGGCAATGCAGTGCTCAAAATATCCAAATTAACAAGGATAGAAATGCAAACTGGCAGAAAATGGAAAGAACTGATGGTAGCAGAATTAAGAAGGCCTTAGTGGGGAAGTAGCAAATGGATAAGCTGGTTTGGGCTATTTCCCAAAGTCCAAAGATCACCCAGGGAAAAGAGACAAGTCCCAGGAAGAGGTATGAGCAGGTATGGAGGATTATAGGATGGTTGGACTGGGGCAAGATGGACAAGTTGGGAGAAAGATCAGCTCACTAACAGGAGCTGGTGGAGCAGTGGTAGAGATAGGGATGGACATCTCACTGCATGACAACTGAAGTGGGTTATGAAGGCTTTGTAGGATATACAGTTCTTTAAGTATACAACATGTTTGGCATAACAAGAATGGACAACAAACCTGTCATAAGAACAGAGCCTTTAGTGACCCCAGAAACATGGCTATGGTGCATCCCAGCCATTTGCACCACTAGAGATTTTGGGCCCTTTGAAAGCCTAATATATTCAGCCGCCAACTTTGAAGAAGCCAACCATTTTCGAGTCTTTTTGATGGTGCCCTGTTGCTTAAAGGCCATTAGGGATTGTCCTTACATACCCCCCCTACATTGCAGCACGTTGGCTTAGTGGTTAGCACTGTCGCCTTGCATCTCCAGGTCCTGGGTTTGATTCCTGCATCACATGTGTGCATGGAGATTGCAAATTCTCCCTGTGCTTGGTGGGTTTCCTTTGAGTTCTCCGGCTTCCTCCCACAGTCCAGAGACATGCAGATTATGCTAATTGGCATTCCCAAATTGAATGTGAATGTTGACTAAACCAATTAAACCAGAGGTCTTACCATGGTTGTACAAAATGGGAATAAATATAAGGCCAACCTTATATGAGGCCAACCCTGCGAGGATCATGAGGCATCCAGAGAAGGACCTGCTCCAGCTGGATTCCTCTTCATGTTGGTTTGGAACTACACATGCTGCTCCTGAGCTCCCAGTGATCCAGACCCCCATCTGCGCTCTGCACCTGCTGACTCATCCCTGAACTGAACTGGACTTTGTGTTAATTTAAATAACTTTTGTTATATCAAACTTTCATCTGCATAACACACATGATGTTATACAATTTCTGTTGTCTGTTATCACCCAGATGAGGATGGGTTCCCTGTTGAGTCTGGTTCCTCTCAAGGTTTCTTCCTATTGCCATCTCAGGGAGTTTTTCCTTGCCACTGTCGCCGTCACCCTTGGCTTGCTCATCAGGGACAATCTCATTATCTAGACACATTTTTCTTACACATATATACATTTCCATAAGTCTTCTTTTCATTTTCTTTTAATTTCTGTGAAGCTGCTTTGAGACAATGACCATTGTTAAAAGCGCTATAGAAATAAAATTGAATTGAATTGAATTGAATTGAATAATGGTTACCATTGACCTCCATGATCTTTGACTGGAATACAGAGGTTACTAGATGGATGGATGGGACCCAGCCTACATGATGCCTCTGGTCCCACTCACAGATCACACAAAATAGCTTGTAATTTTGAAATTAATGTTGAATTTAATTTAAGTTTGTTATTGCCTTAGGATTAATACTATTAATGTTGAAACACTAAAATTGTTCTGGTGCCATCTGGTGCCTCAGAAGTCACATTACTAGTAGTTGCATGTTTGCAAATAAAATGGCATATGATTTCAATGATAGAGAACATACATAAGCAATAGGCATCAAGAAGGAGGAGCAGCTATCGAAACAAATATCCAAGGTATCCAGGGTTTGGTGTTAAAATATCCCAAACTGACTCTGCCTAGAGATGGCTGTTCGCCAAGTCAGTATCTGGGTAAGGCAAACATTAGTCAGAGAAGCAACCAAGAGGCCAGTGGTAACTCTGAAAGAGCTGGAGAAATCTACAGCTCTATTGCCAGAAGCTGTAACCATGAAAATCATAACCTAGTCTCACCACAAAGAAAGAGTGGTGAAAGAGCATGAAAAAGAGAGCTGTATGACATCCTGTAAGAAGATTTCACATAAGTGCAGAAAGGTTCTGTGATCTGATAAGACCAAAAAAAATTTGCCTTGGCATATGAAGTTGGTAAACCCAACACTTCTCATCAAAATTCATTTATTTCAGTAATGCAACTTAAACTGTGAAACTAATATATGAGATAGACTCATTACATGCAAAGCAAGATAGTTCAAGCCGGGATTTGTCACAATTGAGATGATTATGGCGTACAGCTCATGAAAACCCCAAATCCAAAATCTCTGAAAATTTGAATATTACATGCAATCAATAAAACAAGGATTGTACATAGAACAATATCGGACCTCTGAAAAGTATAAGTATGCATCTGTACTCAGTACTTGGTTTGGACCCCTTTTGCAGCAATTACTGCCTCAATGCGGCATGGCATGGAAGCTATCAGCCTGTGGCACTGCTGAGGCGTTATGGAAGACCAGGATGCTTCAATAGTGGCCTTCAGCTCTTCTGCATTGTTCGGTCTCATGTCTCTCATCTTTCTCTTGGCAATGCCCCATAGATTCACCTATCGGGTTCAGGTCAGGCGAGTTTGCTGGTCAATCAAGCACAGTAATCCCATGGTCATTGAACCAGGTTTTGGTGCTTTTGGCAGTGTGGGCAGGTGCCAAGTCCTGCTAGAAAATGAAGTCAGCATCCCCATAAAGGTCGTCTGTGGAAGGAAGCATGAAGTGACCCAAAATCTCCTGGTAGGTGGCTGCATTGACCCTTGACTTAATGAAGCATAGTGGACCAATAACAGCAGATGACATGGCTCCCCAAATCAACACAGACTATGCAAACTTCATGCTGGTCTTCAAGCATCTTGCAGTGTGTGTGTGCCTCTCCATTCTTCCTCCAGACTCTGGGTCCTTGGTTTTCAAATGAGATGCAAAATTTGCTCTTATCAGACTTTGGACCACTAAGCAACAGACCAGTTCTTTTTTTCTTTAGCCTAGGTAAGACGCTTTTGATGTTGTTTGTTGTTCAGGAGCAGCTTGACAAGAGGAAAGCGATATTTGAAGCCCATGTCCAGGATCCATCTGTGTGTGTTGGCTCTTGATGCACCGACTCCAGCCTCAGTCCACTCCTTGTGAAAGTCCACTTTGTGAAAAAGTGTGAAAACACTTTTGAATGGCCTTTTCCTGACAATCCTCTTCAGGTGCAGTCATCCCTGCTGCTTGTGCACCTTTATCTTCCACACTTTTCCCGTCCACATAACTTTCTATTAATGTGCTTTGATACAGCACTTTGGGAACATCCAACTTCTTTTGTAATTACTTTTTTTTTTGGCTTTCCCTCCTTATGGAGGGTGTCAATAATGGTTTTCTGCACAACTGTCAGGTCAGCTGTCTTTCCCATGATTGTGCTTCCTACTGAACCAGACTGAGGGACCATTTAAAGGCTCAGGAACCCTTTTCAGGTGTTATGGCTAATTTAGCTGATTAGAGTAGGACACTTTGAGCCTAGAATATTGAATCTTTTCACAAAATTTTCTGAGATTGTGGATTTGGGGTTTTCATGAGCTGTAAGCCAAAATCATCTAAATTATGACAAATACCGGATTGAACTATCTTGCTTTGCATGTAATGAGTTTATTCCATATATTAGTTTCACCTTTTAAGCTGCATTACTGAAATAAATGAACTTTTGCATGATATTGCATCAATTTTTCAAGTTTCACCTGTATATAAGATAGAAGCCTAGTGAAGTTTAGTCTAGTTTGGCATGTGCTTAATCATACCATTTTATTTATGAAATGGACTAATTTTGGTACATCTCACCTGGTCTGTGCACCAGTACCATCCTCCCACAATTGCAATGCCAAATAACACCCCTGGCCATGGCAGGTCTCCAGTCACAGGATCCCTCAGCAGGTGGAATGCGTCCTCACGCGGTGTGTAACATTGTTTGGAGATATTAAGGTGCTGCAGGTCTGGGGACAAGCTTATTGATGGTAAAGCTTTACTATATCTCTCTAATAAAGCGTTGTAGCCTCCGACCTCTTTAAAAGCTGTTGAAAAGCAGAACAGTGAAGAAGCCAAAATTTTGAAGTTTTGATGTTTAGGATCAGCTTGATATTTGAGCTTGTGTGTAAAATGTATTATATATAATTCCATGCATACCCAAAGAATGACCTTAAACTTACAGAATCCCATAAGGACAAAAGCTCCTGCAATGATTACAAAGGTCTGGACTGTGTCAGTATACATCAGAGCTGCCAAACCACCTACAGAGCAAACCTATGTTTAGTATTATAATCAGAGGATGCACTTTATTTACCACATGTTTAATGTTCATACAACATATACAGTAGATATTGTTCAAGATAATGTGTAAGAGGTGTTTTTGCTAGTTGGCTAAATATTTTATTAAACATATGATAACAATTATGAACCTAGAAAGTTGGTGAAAATCAGCTAGATGGATATTTCTAACTTGTTGTTGTTGGTCTTTTGGCTGCTCCCAACAAGGGGTCGCCACAGCGGACACTTGGTCCGCACATACAAGCTTGGCACCGGTTTTACGCCGGACGCCCTTCCTAACGCAACCCTCCCATTTTACCCGGACTTGGGACCGACACTGTATCCAGTGGCTAGGGTTTGGGCACTGGCAGGGGAAACACCTACCACTGAGCCACCAGTGCCAGACATTTCTAACTACAGTGGAACCTTGGATTACGAGCATAATTCATTCCGGAAGTGGGCTCGTATTCCAAAACACTCTTAAACCAAATCATCATTTCCCATAAGAAATAATGAAAACTCAAATTATTCGTTCCACAGCCCCCCAAAATAAATACATGAAAATAATTAATACAATCTATAAAATGAAAATAAAACAAATTTTATCTGCACTTTACCTTTAAAAAAAGTACAAATAAATCCTGACAGATAAGTGTTTCCCTTGGTGCGCGCAGGCGCTGTGTGTGTGTGTGTGTGTGTGTGTGTGTGTGTGTGTGTGTGTGTGTGTGTGGAATTAGCCCCTTCCCTCGCCTCGTTTTACACAGTAACACTCCTCCTCCCTCTCCCCACCTCGCTTTTTAAGATTCACAACAAACACACACACACAACGGAAACACTGTTTTAACAGGAAAAAAAGAAATCTTTCTGAGACTGACATGAGCGTATATTAACGGACTCACTTTTTAAGTTTCACAACAAGGGCATAAACAGCGGAAACACTGTTTTAACGGAAAAAAGTGAGACTGGCACGAGCGCATACTAAAGGAATCACTTAAGTTTCACAACAAACGGACACACACAAACACGGAAACACCGTTTTAACAGGGAAAAAAAATCTCTCTGACCTGGCATGAGCGCATACTAAGGGAATCACTGCTGTAAAGTAAAAAAAAACAAAAAAACAAATGAACCAGCACCTTACCTTTGAAAAGAATCGCGACAGAGCAGAGTTTCTGTGTGTTTGTGAAGCCGGGAGGGGTGAAAAGACAAGAGAGCGTCTGTGCGCGTGTGTTTCAGTGTCAAATTGCGCGCGCACGAGCAGTGTTTCTGTGTGTTTGCGAAGCCGTGGGGGGAGGTGGGAGGGGGGGGAGGTGAGAGAGTGACGCTCGGTGTCAAAATAAGAGTCGCATGTGTGAAGCATGATACTCGGCGCTCGTAAACTAATACTTGCTCGGTTTCCGAATAAAAATTTTAAAAAAATCTTTGCTCGGTTTGCGGAACACTCCTAAACCACGTTACTCGCAATCCGAGGTTCCACTGTAACTCTCTATATGTATGTATGCAGTCTGATCGTTTGAGTTGTGACCTCTAAAGGTGTGCTACGGTTTCTGGCACCATGATTTTGGCAGCAGATGCTTTATGTCCTGTAAATTGCGAGTTGTGGGCCACCACATTCTACCAATACTCAATCAGATTGAGATCTGAAAAAATTGAGGGCCAGGTCAACACCTTTGTCATATTTTTTAAACCATTCCTAAACAATTTTTGCAGTGTCTCAGGATGCAATATCTGTGGCAACTGCCATTAGGGAATACCGTTGAAATGAAGGATGTACTTGATATGCAACAATGTTTAGGTCTGTGGTATGTGTTGAAGCTTCATCCACATGAATGCCAGGAACCAAAGTTTCCCAGCAGAACATTGCCCAGAGCATGGCCCTACCTCTTCTGGATTTATTTCATCCTAGTGCCTTATCTCTTAATCATGTAAGCGACACACACAACTGGCCATCTACATGATATAAAAGAGAGCTGGGATAACCAGACTAAGCCACCTTCTTCCATTTCTCTAACGTCCAATTGTGATGTGCATTTGCTGATTGTTCAGTAGATGTTATAAGCAGTGGACAGGGATCAGCACAGGGACTTTGACCAGTGAAGAAGGAGGCAAGAAGCAGTGTGATGCTCTGGCATTCATGTGGAAGTTACTTTGACATGTTACACTTATCTAAACATGGTTGTAGACCAAGTACTCCCTTTTAATTGTGACGGTATACCCTAACGGCAATTGCCTCTTAAGCAGGATAATTCTCCTTTTTGCCCTGAAAAATTTGTTCAGGAATGATTTGACAAAAAGGTGGCATGCCCTCCAAAGTATGCAGATATCCCTCAATCTGACAGATCACGTGTAACAATCAAGAAACAAGCAGAGCCTCCAAGTGGCGCAGTGGTAAAGAGCTTGCCCTATCATCCGGAGATCGCCAGTTCGAATCCCGGGTGATGCTGTAACCTCTCACAGCCAGAGGTCTAGAGAGAGCTGATTGGCCGAGCTCTCTCAGAGGGGAGGGATGAGAGGTACTCAGTGCTCCCACATTAATCACGGCTCACAGACGTCAGGGGCTCCCACATTAATCACGGCTCGCGCAACAGAAGGAGCGGATAGCGGATAGCGCTGTCCTCCGAGTGTGTTATGACGCTCCCAACGCTGCGCGAGTGAGCAGTTCGAAAAGATGCGGCCGGCTGGCGTCACGTGGTTTGGAGCAATCACGTGATAGTCTTCGGCCCTCCCTGCTGAGTGGTAGTAGTAGCCTTAATATGGGAGCCCCCTAGTGACGGGGAGGAATTGGACACGATTAAATTAGGGAGGAAATCCAAAAAAAAAAAAAAAAGAAACAAGTATCGGTTAGTGAGGCCTCATATCGCAACTTACAAATGTTAAAAGATCTGCTGCTGCCATACCTCAGAGACACATTTGACAATGATGGTGGTGTTCATTTTACCATAGTATTAGTTTACATCATTCAAAAGGCATTTGGTGAAAATCTTTTGAATAATAAATTATAATCTTGCACAATGTGGTGCATATGCGGTTGCTTTTCCGCACATATGGAACTGCATATTTTACTTTAAGTGTGGTGAGCACAGTCCGGTTTTCACCGCTTGTGCGAGTGTGAATGATGCATGAGTTTCACCTGTCACAGTGTAGAGAGCAGTTATGGAAAGCAAAGCAATGACTGCGATGTAGATATTCCATCCGAGGGCTTGCTGTATAAACACTGCTCCAGAGAACATATCCACCTAAAGAAAGACCAGAGTGCTGAAGGTAGCAATACGTAAAGGGTTACGTTTGTGATTTTTTTTCAATGATAGCAATTTCTTTGAATTGCTTCACAAATCAAAAATCTCCCATTCAAATGCTTTAACACAGATTTTAAAAAATGTTATTTCAATTTTTATTTTAAAGTTCTTCTGGTGTCTTTGATCCATATACACAGATAGGCTAGTGCTCTGATACTAAAGGCATTTTCCACTTACCCAAACCTTGAATACCTTCAATACCTGTTTCCTCTCTTAGATACAAAGATCTTCGGTGGTTGATTAGAAATTCTTACCTTTTTAAATAGGTTTTATTTGGAATTGACCCTAAATCTTTAAGGGGTTCCCTCAGAGGGTTTTTTGTATGGGTATGGGTTGTGTCTCAGTCTGACCTCACAGTGAGCCAGTTTTATGACTAGCAAAATTACAGTGACAATGACAACTTATTTCCAGTCACGGCATTTAAAGTCAATAGAACTGTTGGACAAAGTTCTAGAATGTAGTGCAAGCATACACCAGACTTTTGCCGAGTTACAACAGGGAGTCGGCTGACGAGATGACAGATGAGATGCTGTTGATGGCGGTACAGTATTAGCCATCAGATTTAGAAGTAGATCTGTTTGAGCCGCATGTACATATGAGAAGGTAAGAGAGATATAGAGATTAAAGGACTAAAGTAATGATGCATTCCACTCTTTAGCTAGTTTCCCACCAACCCATCATTTAGGAGTTGAATTGAATTGTGGGTAATGTAGGAAACAGTGAACATACACCAGTATGTAGATTAAATAAACCAAAACAGTCAACCTTGAGTTTAAAGCTTTGAATAAATCTTTTGGAAGGTCATATAAAAAATTTTATGTACTCTCACACGGGGTCATGTTCCAATGTTAATTGCATCTCTTTTAATTCTGAGGGTTTTTATGTGAAAACAGAATAGAGGTCTACACCCCTGTTAATGATTAATTAATGAAGGGCTGATGATTAACAGTACCTGGCTGCAACTCAGCTTACCCTCTTAAATTCTGTGGAAGGGGTCAGGGGGGTACTTAGTATCGCTTGTATGTTTTTTTTCTTTTTGGCTGCATTTTTTTAAAGTAAATAATGTCATGGTAAAAATTTATTTATTTATTTATTTGTTTTTTTTTTTGTCTGACTTTGTATTTCCCTAATAATGAAACCGGTATCAAATGACTTTTATATATTTTTACACAAGTACACATTAAAAGTTTAGAACATGACTGTTCTTTCTAACATTGTAAAGCATTTGAATTTACATTTGAACTTACAGAGATCTTTGTGAAGATGTACAGGAAAAGTGAGATGACCGAGAGGTACAGACTGATTCTTGTCCCACCGAATCGTTTCTTCAGGTATTGTGGCATTGTGATAACCTTTTGAAAACCACATGCAGAATAACTTCCAAGCACACAACCATAGCGTTTGGTTACACAGATCCACGACACATTTACAACTTTCTAACAGTTCATTTTAGTGTATAAATGGAACTTACTCCAGCTGTCAAATACACTGGAACAAACAGCCAGCCCAGCAGAAGCACAATGAATAAAGCCTGAAAGAAGAGGGAATTATTAGAGCAGGGGCAATATGCACAGTGGGTCATGTTGCAGTTTGTCGTTATGGTTCATCATTTGATTCTCAGAATATTATGTGCAAAATCCATATGAGGGGAAATTATGAAATGAGAGACCCTTTTTTCCTGAATTTTAAACAAAGGAAGCATTTTCCTTAGTATATAAATAAAGCCTAAAAACGAACAGAGGTTTAATGATGTAAACATATATTACAGGTTCACTATATCTGATAAATAAATAATTTTATTAATTGTTTGACTCTGGAAAATAATCAAGTGAAACTTAACAATCTCTGTAGCTGCACATTAACCAGATTTAGAGCTTCAAAGTGGCTAAAATGGCAGGCTTCTGCATCCTCAGTGGATGAATCAGATCATATGACCAGTGTGCTGTGGAATTTATATACAGTGGAACCTCGGATTGCAAGTAATGTGGTTTACGAGTGTTCCGCAAACCGAGCAAAGATTTTTAATAAATTTTTATTCGGAAACCGAGCAAGTATTAGTTTACGAGCGCCGAGTATCATGTATCACGCATGCGACTCTTATTTTGACACCCAGCGTCACTCTCTCACCTTCCAAGGGGCTAATTCCACACACACACAAACGGCGCCTGCGCGCACCAACGGAAACACTTATCTGTCGGGATTTATTTGTACTTTTTTTTTAAAGGTAAAGTGCAGATTAATTTGTTTTATTTTCATTTTATAGATTGTATTAATTATTTTTATGTATTTATTTTTTGGGGCTGTGGAACAAATAATTAGAGTTTTTTATTATTTCTTATGGGAAATGATGATTTGGTTTACGAGTGTTTTGGAACACGAGCCCACTTCCAGAACGAATTATGCTCGTAATCCAAGGTTCCACTGTATATTTTCCCATGATTATGTTTTTTCTTTTCTTCTCACGATGCAGGTGTTCGTTCTTGCTCATGTTTTTCTTGTCATGAGTTTTAACTATAAATTATCTTTGAACGTACACGTCAGTGTAAAAGCCAACTCTGCCCGACCTTTGTTTAGACTACAGGACATCCAGGTTGTCTGTACACACACATCAGTATCCTGACTTTTTTTCACTTGTTCTTTTGATTCTTCAGTCAGCTGATTAAACTGTATTTATGTTCATCCAGAAAGATTTATAGCAGTGACCTCTATATATTATATATAACATTGCCACTGCATGTTTAATAAAATGCTGATTTTCATATCGTGAATCAGACATTTCAGTGATGTGCAATCGAAAAATTTTTGCATGCTTGTCAAGATAAATAGTGTGCTCTGTTTTCAGGTGAATTCCTGAAACTGAAGTGATAAAAAAAAAAAAGAAAAGATTTCATAATCATTAGTGAAGGAGGACACTTGATGCTTTTTGCAGAATGGAACAATGGCTGTAATGTTTCGTTCAATATCCATCAAAATTCTTTGTTTAAGTGAAATTTGCGAAGGAAAACAACCCACGACTTGAAATTTCAACTCGTTTTCTGCTGTTGATGTGATAAAAAAAAAGTGGTACTGAAATCAAACTGGCACTTGTGATGAAATTTTTGATCAATGAAGGCATAAAACCAACTGACTTTACAGAAAAATTTAAACACAGTACAGTGATGAGACTCATAGCTGCCGTAAAACATTTGAAACTGCTGCTAGAATTGAGGAAAGAAAAAATGTGCATGGAGTACATTTTTGCCTCGACTTACGTTCCATTCGAAACCTCCTACAGCAATCCCACTGGCTGCACCTGTCCCAGCCAGACCAACAAAATGCCCACTGCCTATGTTGCTAGCAAACAGAGATGCTCCTACCTGTAATATTGAAAAGAGAGAACAGTTCATACGTACAACATTTATTTCCATTTTGTATAGTAGTAAAGATGATTTGTAATCCAGCACAAGATTCTCAACCCTACTGATGTGGATCCATTTGTTTGCCAAAATTTTGAACCAATAGATCAACAAATTAGCAATGCAAATTATGATCCTGTGGAAAACATCCAGTGAGTAAACTGAAGAGTTGGAAAAATTCACAAAACAGGATGGAAACCACTTACTGGCCACCAAACCATGGTTCTCCCTGCGAGGAAGTAGCCACCTACTGTGCCACGGTTGGTCCTAAACATGGACTGAGGACCAAAATGAAATGCGCTGTTTAATAAGTTTAGATTATTTAAATGATTGAATTTAAAAACATATAGTCAAAGCACAAACCCAAATTCCAACTCCAATGACGACCACGAAGTAGCTGATAATTACAATGATGTCTGCTGGGTTGTTGATGGTCACATGACGTCCTGATTCCTCAGTAGACATGTTCATTTTTTCCCTCTTAAATCTATTAGATTCTAACTCGAACTAATTTCCGAATCCCGGTTTAGGTGTTGCTTCACGAAATCCAGCAGCGGTACTCTCCAAGTCCTAGTCTGAGCCTGAAGATGTAAGACCTTTGTTCTGGGGTAAAGAAGGATATTAGTGAAAATAATAATTAACATATTGCCATAAGGATGTGCAAAAGTCTACTGAAGCATGTAACTGTTATGGAATAATCTAAAGTACAACTTACTTTTAGCTCGTAGTTAATTAGTTAGAAAACAAAGCGACATGACCTAATAGTCATGCTTTGTGCATGAGGAACTGGAGATGAGCTTTAAAGTGTGTTTATTTTGCATAAATTCTTGTCAAATAGAAGTCATGCACTTTTATTGTGATAACGTGAAATAACGCTGACATTTGGTTTAGTTGATGGAAGTTTGCAAATGGATGTTATGTATGGATCTCAGACACGAGAGGTTGAGCCACATTACGAGCAGGTTTTATTATGCAAGCTTCTATATTATGTAATAATTATCAGTGGGGATTTTATTGATGGAACCATGTTAATGCCGAACACACTTTTTTTTTTGATTAATCATGTTAAATCATGATCTTCCAAAGATTAATCATCTTTTATAGTCCAAATGAAAAAAAAAAAAAAAAAAAAAAAAAGATCTCACATAATTCCATAGTTTAGGATGGTTCAGCACCTTTTGCTGACTTCAAGTAAAGAGGAAAGGTCATGTGACGCACGCATGAGTTAACTGCACTGATCACTGGAACACCAGGTTAATCATCTCAGCTCTTTGAGAAGACTAAGAGCTTAGTCACTTTTTGAAGGTGCAGAGATAATTTACCAGCGATTAAATCACCACTGTCAAGTTTCACATGCATCCATTCATCTAAACTTCATTCAGAAGTTCAGACACTACCAAAGGAGCACTGGTAAGACAATGACGTCCATCACAGCAGTATACAAAACAAACACACACCATGGGGCACCATGGTGGCAAAACGGGTCACAATGGCACCTCGAAGCTTCAGACCCAGAATAAACATCCTTTGCCAGAGACAGAAGTGCCCAACAGTTCAATCATTCTGTCAAGCACTGGGAGAACATGCAATTATTGGCATCCTTTGTAAAGACTAGTTAAAAGCATAAAACGGAAAAAGGAAAAAAAAATCCAGCCTTTATTTGGAATCAATTCCTTCACAAATGTTCAACAATTATTTACATGACTAGAAATGACAGTGAACACACGTAACATGTAGTTTTTCATTTAAAGTTTCTCCAAGGTGATTAGTGTTTTGGAAGCTTCAAGCTATTATCCAAGTCTTCCTGATTAACTGGGGAACAAATATGAGGTGATACAAAGGCCAAATTCCCTTAGTCATCCATCAACATGGGAAAGAAAAGAGAACACACAAACCAAAGAAGGGAGAAATGTGTTGACCTTTATGAGACAGGGAATAGTTCTAAAATGTAGCTACTCAACCTGAAAGGGCCCTGATAGAGCAACCATAAAAATGTGGACATCAAATAGAACAGTTACAGACTTGCCTGGAATAGTTTATTTTACCCTAAGGACACTGAGGAGGATGTTGTGCGTTTCAAAAACCTTCAAAAACCTTCTCCTTTCAGAGAAGTGGTGAAGAACTTCTGTGCAGTAATGCGTATGTGACACATTTCACTGAGCTGAAGATGAGAGTGCACAAGATTATAAAATGTTATTTGCAGACGGCTGAAGTACCGTTAACCTACATGGGGCTATTATGTATTGTTGTTGATAGATATGTTCAAGAAGCCAATAACATAATATTGTTCTTTGTCTTTCGGCTGCTCCTGTTGAGGCGTCTCACAACTGATACCAACAACAACTTGGCACAGGTTTTACGCCAGATGACCTACCTGATGCAACCCTCCATTTTATCTGGGCTTGGGACCGGCACTGCATCCAGTGGCTGGGGTTTTGTATTGGCTGGCAATTGAACCCGGGCCTTCTGCAGGGTTGGCAAGAAACCTACCACTGACCCACCAATGCCCTGGAGCCCATAATACAGGGTGTCCCAAAAATTTTGACATAATTTTGTAGTCTTCCAACATAGCCAATTCTCGCTCAAATTATCAAAAATTCTAACAAAATGTGTGAAAACAAACCAAGTTTAATGTTTCACTTTTGGATTGGGCGTGCCAGTGACAATGTGGTGTTGTAATGGTCACCATGTTCACCTGACTTGACACCTTGTGATTTAAAAAAAATTTTATAGGGCTAAGTGAACTAATGAGGACTGGTCTTTATTTACATTTAGACATTTGGCAAATGCCCTTATCGAGAGCAACTTACATTTTTGTCACGTTATACATCTGAGCAGTTAATGGTTAAGGGCCTTGCTCAAAGGCCCAACAGGGACAACTTGGCAGTCGTGGGATTTGAACCTGGGACCTTCCGAACTGTAGTCCAGTGGCTTAACCACTTAACCCATATTTTTTTCATCCCACCCTCCTCCCTCCCTCTTCCTACAAGCCTAGAGGAACTCAAGCAGAGAATCATGAAGGCGCTGGAGAATGTTACGCAAGATTCGCTACAGCAAGTTTGGCAGGAGCTGGTGCGCATATTGACCATTTGTGAAGCTTTGTGAAATCGTTTGTTTGCCTAGGACATGTAGTTACTCAGATATTCATATTTCCAATGATTTTTTTAATTGAAATTTTTGGGACACCATGCATTATAATAATAATAATAATAATAATAATAGTATAAATAATACAAAACCAATAAGAAGAATTGAAAGATAACCTGATGATTACCTGATGCTCTGTCACACATATTAGAGTAACCTGGCAATTTATAGCTTCGGTCCTGCTGTTCATTTTCATGTGCAGTATGTTGTGGTGGACTTCCCAACTTACTCACTCTCACTCACTCATCATCTATACCGCTTAATCCTGTATTCAGGGTCACGGGGGGCCTGTAGCCTATCCCAGGAGTCTTAGGGCACAAGGTGGGGTAGACCCTGGACAAGGTGCCAATCCATCGCAGGGCACACACACTCACTCACACACTATGGGCAATTTGGGAATGCCAATTACAAATATCTCATTCCTTCTGGATTTGGTGGTGTTTGCTAGCGTTAGCTCATTGAGTGCTTCTGTTGCGGATGAGACGATGCTATGGAATTCACTTCATAAAACAAAAACAACATGCCCAATAATACAGACATTTCAAGCTTTTTAATTATTAGCTAACTAACTGTTTTGAGGTTGAATCCCAAATAGTCTAATAACATGTAAAGCTAGTGCCATGTGTAGGGGTACACGTATTCCACACACCAGGTAGTGCCTTGATCAAGGGTTAAACAGGGAATTGGGATTCAGCCTTTTGCCTGAATATTTTTAACAAGGGGTGCCAATATTTTTGAAGTACACTGTATGTACTCAGATATAGCCAAGGTGTTGTTTGTGTCAGAAAAAGTACTTCTGTTAAGTGGAGAATGTGAAAGGTAAAATAGAATACTTTATTAATAGCAAAGTACATCTAGTACCGTCGAAGTTTAGTACCGTCACTGGAGGAAGAAAGGCTTACTTATGTACACTAAATGTGTAAAGTTAAAGAAATATGTGTTTCCAGACAAGGGTCAAGAAGTTAAGGCCCTTAGGGTTGTCCACTGTCGGATGTTTCAGGATCGCCCGCTATAACAGCAACAGTGCTACATCCAATCAGCATTGAACATCAACATCACGTACAAGAACACTAACAAAACTTCTTCAGTAAACTGGAGAGCGTCTGTTCTCTTTGTCCTAAATCAACAGATATAACAATAGCATTGATCAATACGGAAATAGCTTCCGGGTGATAATCCAAAGTAAGAAGTATTTTATAAATATTTCAGCTAAAGTCAACCAGATTCCTAAAGAACATTCCAATTTTTTTCAACCAGGTTGTGTGCAGAACAATGATAGGATATGACTTCAATAAAATGTGTTTTAAAAAAAATCATGCGATTATTCTGACACACTGCAATTCAGGCTGCGATGTTTAACTATTAAAAACGTACTATTTTGTATTCTAACCAAAATAATATTAAAATTATTGACAAACTCTTTATAAATTCCCAACTATGTGTACATGACCTGTAATAGATTGCAGCCTTTTGCAATTAAATGATTACACAAATCCATATTCGATTCCGATTTTGTATGCAATAAATTGTGCCAAACTAATTTCGGCTCTGGATACGAGCAAACAATGATACCACAACAACAGCTTGCAGTAAAAATTATAATTTATTGTGATGCAAAGTAGCATATAATAAATTCAAAAAAGCTTATTGTATGACAAACCAGATACAGTTCATTTTTATTTTATTTTTTTGACAACTGGTTTTGATGAAAATGGGCTGACCGAGTGTTTTCATTCTTTTGGCTCTGGTAAAAGTTGCACTGTTATGTTCATATACACAAGAAGAAAAGACAAACTCTGGGTTACACTTAAAATGTCATGATTTTATACAGTATTCTCTTCCAAAACTATTGGAACAGTATTTGGTTATTCATTAGTGTTTCCTTTTGTTTCTTATATTGACTGGTTATAAAGTTAAAAGCTTCTACTGCTACTCTTGGTTTGAGGCCTGCGTCTTGGTATTTGTTGTATAAAATGGATAAACCAACATTAAGACCAGAGGCCTATAGAAAAATGAAGTTCTAATTGTTTTAAGAACCAGACATCCACTAGGCAGGGGCCAAGGTCTCTCAGTCCACTGAGAGAGGAGGATGGGAGGGAAACCTTAAAGACCTTATCAGCAGAATCAGGAGGTCAGACTGGAATTTGCAAAGACTCCGCTATACCCCGTCTATATCGCTTTATCCTACATACAGGATCGCAGGGGGCCTGGAGCCTCTCAGGAGGCTTGGGGCACGAGGCAAGGTACACTCTGGATGGGGTGCCAATCCATCGCAGAGCACACACACATACTCACAATCCTCCACATACACTACAGGGGCCATTTTTGAACACCAATTAGCCTAATCTGCATGTCTATGAACTATGGGAGGAAACCCACCAAGCACCTCCAAACCCTGGAGGTGCAAGGCGACAGCTAACCACTAAGCCACCAATCTCACCAGACCAACATACAAAGCCACAAATGTTCTGGAACCAAAGTTAATCTCTACCAAAGTATGGAGAAAAGGAAAAAGATCTGCTCATGATCCATTAGATACATGTTTGTTAGTCGATCATAGTTTAGATAGTGGGTTTGAATGGCTGCTTCTGGAACAGGCTCACTGAAGTTTTTAGGCTTATCAAATCAGGCCAATACATTTGCCAAAACAGGCTGTTCCAATACATTTGCTCAGCTAAAATCTAAGTAGTATGCCACAAAAAAGTACCATGTACCATCAAGTTTTTCAACACATTATCAATGGAAATACAACCTGAAATTTTTGACCTACTGTCTCGTGTGCATTTCCTGATTTTGATCTTCCGTGTATAGCTAAAACAAAAGAACTGGTCTTGCTGTTCCAATATTTTTAAAAGAGCGACTATATTTGGATACAAGATATAACTCATTTGGTGCTGTTGCTGCATTTCATTTAATAAAAGCAAGTAAAGAGAACATTCAATAGCAAGTTACAAGAAGGTTTTTTTTTTTTTTACCTCCTTTGATGGTTACAGAAAATATTTTGTCTCCTGCAGTTTGTACATACTGTACACAAGTATTATTGTTCTTGTTCTTCATATTAGAACTTTGTAACTTTGTCTTGATTTATTGAAAAAGTTTTATATTTGGAAAAGACCCCATCATTGGTTTTGCTCCTGATATGCATTAAAGAAAAGGCCAAATGTTTTAGGGCAGGACAGTATTGTAAACAGACTGCAATAGAAGGTTAAGGCTCAGGTTAACCTTTACGTTAGTGGCAGATTAGAATACAGTCATCCTTCAGTATCTGCAGGTGGGGTTGGTCCCAAGAAATCCTACACATGCTCGTGCTTATACTCTATACACTTCCTCGGGTATAATTTAAATCAACACCTAGTACGAGGGATGTTCAATTAAAACCAGGACTTGTGATGAAGTTTCATGTGAATGGAAGTAAAATAATCAGTAAAACTGATTGACGTATACAGAAGATTTCAAATCACAGCACAGCGATGAGATTCTTAGCTGAGGGTTTTCAGCTAAGAATCTCAGCTAATCGGAGATTAATCCTTATTTATTTATTTATAAAATAAACCCACATTAAGGCTACTACTACCAGTCTTCGCCCTCCCGGCTGAGTATCACGCGTTTCCTCCGAGCCACATGACGTCAGCCGACCGCATCTTTTCGAACTGTTCGCTCACGCACTGTTGGGGGCGGCGTAACGCACTCGGAGAACAGCGCTATCCGCTCCTTTCGTCTGCGCGAGCTCACTGATTGGCTGTAGAGCTGTGATTAATGTGGGGGCACTAAGTACCTCTCATCCCTCCCCTCTGAGAGAGCTCGGACAATCAGGTCTCTCTAGACCTCCGGCTGCGAGAGGTTACAGCATCACCCGGGGATCGAACTCGCGATCACCGGATGATGGGGCGAGCACTTTATCTCTGCGCGAAGATTGTTCTGGACTTGGCTGATGCAGACTTGTGACTGCTGTTTATCAATAGTTCAGGACTAGAATTTCAGTTTTGTAGCTAAGCCTTCTGTAACAGAACTGGACTCCTTAACTTAAATACATCTCCTGTTACATTGAACATCCAGCCACCCAACACACATCCTGCTATCCGTTATCACCCAAATGAAGAAGGGTTTCCTGTTGAATTTGTTTCCTCTCAAGGTTTCTTCCTACTGATATCTTGGGGAGTTTTTCCTTGCCATTGCAGCCCTCTGCCTATTCTGAGGCAATTTTGTATTTCCTCACATATTTCATACTGATTTTCCTAATTTTCATTTGATTCTGTAAAGCTGCTTTGCAACAATGACCATTGTTAAAAGCGCTATATAAATAAAATTCAACTGAATTGAAATCGGTCTGTGGGAACTGTACACACAACCACTCACATTACAGGAGCTTTCCTGGAGAGTTATCATCACATCCCCCGTACAGTCGCCCAAAAAGGAGTTCCGGGGAGGCTAGTGTTTCAGACATGAAGCAGGATGCCAGATCAAGGCTCTGGCATACTTAGAAATCTTTCTACACTGATAGTGTCCAAGCAGTAGTGAAAGCCTATGTTAAGTGCATTAGTGTTCCAGGGGATTATATAGAAAAATAAAGGTAGATTTAACTCTCACAACTGTGTTATTGTACACAGTCCCGGTTTTGACTTGAAGCCCATTTGTATAATGCAAATATTGTTTATTAAATAAAGATTTAAAAAAAAGAGAAATCTAGGACTTTAGTGTTTTATGTTCCGTCTGAAGCTTTAAAGGGATTGCTCTGACCAATTAATAGGTTCTTAGCAGCCATTTTTGTTCACAGAAATCAAGAATGCACACATGCAAGAAATCACTGAACTCGTTACTTGAAAGAAGAGCGCAGAGGGAGACTCAGGATCTGTCAAATGGTGCGGGACAACCAGGGTTGGTTGAACAACCCGCGGATACGGACGGCCGACTGTACTAGGTTGCAGGTGGTATGAGAGTACTCTCCATCGTGTAGTCTTGACGATGAAATGTTCCCTCGTTACACGACATTAGAATACATTTAGCTGAAAATCTCTGTTAATTTGCCATTTAGAGATTTTTTTTTTATTTTTTTTTTTTTATATGGCTATTGACTATGCTCACGACAAAATAAAAGTAAATTTTTAAAAACACTGCAGTAAAATTAGAAAACAAACCAAAAATGTACAAAGTTTAAATTAAATTCAATTACTTTAACGGATACTGCGCTTAAGCCTTGCTTTGCACTCAGTATTATTTTAAAGGAGCAGGTTTGGATTCAGACAGCATGGTTTTTTTTTTTTTTTTTTGTCTTAACATTGGGACATTTTTCATTTTTTAAACACAAGTGTCTTTATGTCATGTCATGTGTTTTACTTTCTGCATCTCTGAAAAAAAAAAAAAAAACGGTTTAAATAAATACAGATCTGGTCATTTGTGTGGATAGACCGCTCTGGTTTTACCAGCATTGCATTATTATTATTTAATTTTTTTCTTATTCTTTTTCTTAAATATTACCAGTCTTTGTTCGGGATGGTAATTTATCGCGTTGCTGTATTCTCACATTATTTCAATACAAACTGGGAAGCCATTAAATGGCTTAAAAAAGGTAAAGCTTATATTACATTTGCAAATGTCAATTGTATTACTGTATGGAGCAGAAGCATAAAGGCTCGTTGGAAGCGAGAAAGTGCTAAAACCTTGCTTCTCCTGTGCTCATGGAAACATTTTCTGTGAGAATCTTACACGGCTTGAATAGGGCTATTAGACCTAATTTATTGCTTTTCACAGAGTGCAGTCAGTCTGTTCGTTGTGTAGATCGTAAGTATGATTTCAGCTAGCTTGTTATTTAGCTATTTTATGTACATTTAGGTGAAGTTAAGATTGAACATGCTTTATGTGGAGATTTTGCAGCACTCAACCTTCAATTTGCGTTCGACTACTGTATATCGCAGCGAGATAAAAGGAGCCTTCAAAACAAAAGAAGAGTCAGCTGCCAAAGTGACATTTGTTTTTCTAGGGGAAGACAAAACATAAAGGGCGTTATGATAAAATCGAACGTGATCGACTCAAAGGGACATATTCCTTAAATTAAAAATCACACTCCCTGATTTGCCCTTCTGGTTTGCCGGTCCCTGTCCACGTCCTCCCTCTTTCGTTTCCGTCTCTTTTCCTTCCCCTGCTTCTCCAGGGCTGTTCGAATGCGTGCTAGGATGTGTTTTTTGGGGAACTTTAGAGTGGTGCACCCAAACTGGCTCACTCCTCCTGTCTCTCCTGGTAGTTTCTCGCGTCTCTGCACCCAGCTCCTCCAGCCGGGCTTCCAACAGTACACGCTGTCATAAAACCGTGAGCCGTTCTCGCCACCCAGCACGTAAATCCTGCGCTTCCACCTCGCGACGCCTGCGGCAGCTATGCGTCGTGGCAGGCCTGGAAAAACGACTGGACTGGGAGCACGGTCACTACCGCCGCCTCCAATTCTCTCGACTCCGGCCATGACGTCCCGGTCTGTCCCTACTGCCCTTCCTTCGCGGAAAAACAAGACACGCCCGGTGGCGTCTAGCGGTTCCAAGTGGGTGTAATTGCCATCCAGAAATTTAGCACCGTCGCGCATGTAACCACCGACGGCGCACACCCCTCCACGTACCGCCACCCCTCCGGCAAGACAGGTGGCACCAGAATCGAGGCCGATGCGATTCCACGTCCTTGTAGTGGTGTGGTAGATAAGCACACCGGCGTGAACGATGGCCCTGTTCTGCTCCAATGTGGCGCCTCCGAGCAAGTACAGTCGGCCTCGAAGAGTGGCGCAGGCAAAAGAGCGCAGCGGCAATGGCAAGCGCGGACCTGGTGCCCACGTTAACGTCGTAAGGTCGAATGTTTCACAAGTATCAAGAAGTGCTGATCGATTGCAGCCACCCAGGGCGTAAAGAAAGTTTCCTGAGCCGAGGAGACCGAACATGGCACGTGGTTGCTCCATGGATGGCCGCGATATCCACCGATCAAGCACTACGTCATACTCGTGCATTGACGATGAAACCTGGCCTGTTCTTAAAATTCCACCCGCTACAAACAGCCGACCGCCAACTGCCGTGCAGCCTGGGCACAGCAAAGAACCAAGGGCTGAGAGTTTCTCCCACTTTCCAGTGCGTGGGTCAAAACAATCCACTGTATAGTCACTCTCTCGTAGAGCCTCGTCCTCCCTAGGCTTAAGGTCCACGCAAACAATCTTCTTCTCCAGCATGCCCTCTCGGGGTCTCAGAGGACCCCCCATACCCTCAGTTCCTGCCCTCGGGCCAAACTCTTTGCAAAGCCGCCTGCTCTCCTCAGGAGCCAGCAGGCCCGGGCGCAAGTGGCGCAGCAGGGAGGGCATGTGGGAATAGCGTTCAGCGGGCCGGTGCTCAGCCCAGCGCCGTGCCGCATCGTAGACCTCCGTCTCGGACTCCACTCCAAGCCGGTCCGACTCCAGGAGGCTTCCTAGGGTGCCCGGGTCCAACAGGAGGAAGTCCCGCTGGCGTGACACTCGAGGGAAATGCTGAGCCACCAGCCTTAATGAGGCTCTGAGCAGGAGCTGGTCGTGATGCGAGCGTGCCAGAGAGTACATACCCAAACAATTTTCCACAGAAAGGTGCTCAAAGAGGAACCTAAAGAAACAGAAATGTGATTTTCTTCACTAATTTTGCATACACTATGATATAAAACCATCAATGATATCTTTTCAGGAAAAAACCTTGAACATAGGTGTAACTTTGTATCTCACTGACTAGAGTCCATCTGCTTACATTTTATCAGCCTCTAATCAGAACAGAACAAAATAAGAATACGGAAAAAGTATATCCGAGTTCTCTGTTACCTGGAACATAGATTTTGCAAGGGCATGACTTGAAGGCGGTTGGCTGCCACAAACAAGTCCTCTGCCGTCTCGAGGCTGAGCCCCGCTTCTCCCGTGTAGACAAACTGGATAACCGTCTCCATGACCGAAGGAGTCACCTCCTCCAGACGGATCTCGGTGAGCCGGGACTCTACCAAGGGGCTGGTGAACATGGCACGGAAGTACGGACTGACAGCAGCCATAAGAACCCTGCAACAAAAAACAAAAACAAAAAAAAATAAAAAATCACTTCACGGGTGAACTTATTATACATGATCAAAATACCGCATAGTAAATATGGAAAATGTTTTTTGCTTTGACTCCAAAATTAATTTATATTATTATTTATTTATTTATTTATAAGTGGTAAAATGTTGCAGGTTGTCGATAATCCTCTATAAAAGTGGTACGCTTTAAACTATTCACACACTGGTAGGCACAAACAAAACTGTAATGTGAACAAAAAATTTCATATCAAATTGGGATACAGTGGAACATCATTTCACAAACACAATTCTTTCCTAAGTTCTTATGAAAAAGCCTTAAATCATACAAAATTTGACACCCCTTTCCTAATAGCACTGGGTCATTCTCCTTCAGGGGTTTTCTCTCTCTTTTTGTTTGTTGGGCGTCTGGTTCGTTACAGTGCATCCAGAAAGTACTCACAGGGCTTCACTTTTTCAACATTTTGCTGTTACAGCCTTATTCCAAAATTGATTAAATTGATTATTTCCCTCAGAATTCTACAAACAATACCCCCATAACATGAAAGATGCTTGTTGGAAATCACAGCCTTTGCCATGACACTAAATTGAGCTCATGGGCATCTTATTTTTACTGATCATCCTTGAGATGTTTCTACAACTCCACTGGAGTCCATCTGTGGTAAATGCAGATGATTTGGAAAGGCACACACCTGTCTATATGAGGTCCTATAGTTAATAGTGCATGTGAGAGCACAAACCAAGCCATGAAGACTAAGGAATTGTCTGTAGACCTCTCAGACTGGATTGCATCGAGGCACAAATCTGGGGAAGGGTACAGAAAAATGTATGCAGCATTGAAGGTCCAAATGAGCACAGTGGCCTCCATAATCCGTAAATGGAAGAAGTTTGGAACTGGCAGGACTCTTCCTAGAGCGGGCTGCCCGGCCAAACTGGGCAATCAGGGGGGAAGGGCCTTAGTCAGGGCGGTGACCAATAATCCGATGGTCACTCTGAAAGAGGTACAATGTTTCTCTGTGGAGAGAGGAGAACCTGCTAGAAAATCACACCCATCTCTGCAGCACTCCACCAATCAGGCCTGTATGGTAGAGTGGCCAGACGGAAGTCACTCTCCAGTAAAAGGCACATCACGGCCCACTGTAGTTTGCCAAAAGACCTCTCAGACCAAGAGGACTCTCAGACCACAAGAAACAATATATTTTTTAAAGCCCCTTTGTTGAAGCTCCCAATTACAGCCTCATATCTTTTTGATAGTAGTATGATGCTACAAGATGGTTGTTCTTCTGGAGGGTTTTTCTCTCTCCACAGAGAAATGCTAGATTCCTTTCAAAGTGACCATCAGGTTCTTAGGCACCTTCCTGACTAAAGCCCTTCTCCCTGATCGCTTGGTTTGGCCGGGCGACCCACTCTAGTAAATGTCCTAGGGGTTCTAAACTACTTTCATTAACGGATTATGGAGGCCATTGTGCTCATATGGACCTTCAATGCTGCAGAAATTTTTCTGTACCAAATTGTGGAAAAAGTGAAGCGCTGTGAATACTTTCCGGATGCACTTTACGTGGCAGTTGATTTCACAAAAAATCCACATTTGTTTCTCTGCACACTTGCGTAACTGCACTGCACAGAAAAAAAAACTGCATCATCATCAATAAGGTCTAGCAGTCTGTTCGCCACAGTTTTGTTCGGATTATACTTCTCAGCAAAGACTTGGACGTTAATCCATTTTCCACAAACTTATTTTATCATGTGCTCAATTTGTGAGCGCGGACTGAGTAAATGTGATGAGGGCCGATGCATTTGGGTCTTTTGTTCAGCCGAGGAGGAGGAGTTTGTGAATAGAGACAAATTTTAGGCATGTTAATTTTGAGTATTGATTAGCATTATGAAGAAGACCATCTTGTGTTTTCATACAAGTAACAATACAATGGCTTGAGCTATGGGTATAAACTGTTTTCTTTTGAGTTAACCTGCTTAATCTGGTTTTCTAGCTCTATCACACATTTATTTAATCATTTCTGCTATCAGGGAAAAAAAAAACAACAACATTATCTCCTGCTACTTTGCCCTTAATAGTCCATACTTGGACTGAAAGGAGAACTGTTGGAAAGTAAGTAGCAAAGCTGTTTAAATCAATAAACTAATTCCGAACTGCATTTCTTTTTCATTTACAACATATTCACTGCCCAGGGCAAAAAAAAAAAAAAAGAAGTAAAAAAAAAGTCATCACCTGGATTTAACTGAGCAAATAATTAAGAGCCTTCCACTGGATAATTACTGCGCTGACTAATACGGTTCAGCTGGAACTAGTTATTTAAACCCAAAGTGATGCAGTGTGGAGCTCCACATTTCTTAATCAACCTTGTCAGAAGACAAATCCTGTTGGTGGTTGCAAAGCTGTTACTCTGTGACTCAGAAGGGTCAAATTATTTCCTGCATCAAGCAAAGAAAACTACTGAAACTTGAACTGAAAAACGCATCATTAAAACCATAATCTTTAAGGAAGAAACTCACATTTAGGCATTCGGCAGCAGCTCTTATCCAGAGAGACTTACAAAAGTTTCCATCATTGGATAGATCCTTACACTGGGTTACTTGGTTACGAACTAAGTACCAACCGTCAAATGCTGTTGCTTTATTTTTTCCTTTAGTTGTCGTTTAAAGCTTGCCAGTGATTCAGCTGTACAGACATCTAGAGGAAGTTCATTCGACCACTGAAGTGCCAGAACCGAAAACAGTCTAGGTGCACGTCTTCCTTGACATAACAAGGGACTGAACAAGCACCCGAGTAGCCTGTGTGGAGAGAAACAGGCGAATTCCTCTGATTTTGTAAAAAAGAAATTGACAAGAGTGAGTAAGGTTAGCAACGGGAAAATTACATTTAATGCATTTTAGTTGCTGAGTTGTCCTTATATGAGGTCAAAGTAGGGGAACTATCTAATTTGCTCGAAACAAAAATGGAAAAAAACAACAACAAAAAGGAGTCACTGACTGGGGGAAAAAAGAAAAGGGTTTTTAATTTTTAAATTTTTTTTTTATAATAGCTCCCCTTTAAGACACAGTATTTTAGTCCAGGTCATAGTCTTACTCAGTGACCGTGTTTACAGGATCCAGGAAACTCACCTGTGACACATGAACTTCTTTCCCTCCACAAGAAGAGTGACATCACACAATTGCTGAGCGTCAAGTAGCTGTTTTAAACCTGAAAAAAAGGTGACAATTCATCTTTTGATGTGAAATATCAACACGTGAAAATAATAATAATAATCATAATAGTTGCAAGCAATGATGAGCGGCCCAAGCACCCTGAGCGCAGGCACAAAGGGGGGAATATCCCATTACCACTATGACAATTTTAGAAAAGGGGGAACTTTATGCTTAGACCTAATAAAAGCCCCGGATGCCGGAAAGCATCACACCATGATGTCACTCAATATGATGTCCCACAAAGTTATTAACCTTTACTTTTCGGGCAACACAGCATTGGTCAAAAACACTGCTTATACGGAAATCCTAAACTTAATTTTAAAACATACAAACAATGATGTCCGAAGGTGTGGACAAGAAGGTCTGGCTAGCAATCTCTGTTCCAGTTCATCCCAAAGGTCCTCGATGGGGTTGAGCTCGATCCCCCAAACTCAGCAAACCATGTCTTTATAGTCCTTGTTTTGTGCACTGGGGCTCAGTCACGTTGGAATAGGAAAAGGGCCTTTCCCAAACTGTTGCCACAAATTCGGAAGCATAGCATTGCCCAAGATGTCTTGGTATGCTGAAGCATTAAGATTGCCCTTCACCGGGGATTGATTGAAACACATGAATTAGTCTTTCGGCTGCTCCCGTTGAGGGGTCGGCACTGCATCCCTGTGGCTGGGACGGGCGTCAAACCCGATCAATAAACCTTTTATTTAGTGCCATGATTAGGGCTGTGCTTACGAACACCACTCTCTAGTTCAAGATCAGTTCAAGACCTGGTCTCTGCATGATTTGGAGCAATGCAGAGTCTCTAAAAAAAAAAACGTAAGACAGAAGTCCATCATGGCTTCAGCTAGTTGGCTTCATTAGTGCACTGCATAGACGGATCAGCTCTGCTATAGAATATTTAGCAAGTTTATCTCACACCTGTAGGGAAACCCTGCTCTGTCCTTGAAGAAGAGCTCCTCACTTCTTCACCTCCTACCTTACCACACATCCATCCTGACTTCTCCTAAAACCTAACAAATGAACACACATACTGTACACCATTACTGCACAATGAAATTCTTGAATCTTCGCATATCCCTGTTTCATGTTAGTAGGCTGGCTAGAGCTGGGGCTCGAACCGTCAACCTTCTGATCAGTATCTCAGGGAATTAACGCACCAAGCCACCACCGACACAAAAAAGGGAACTGAAATCACATACATACACACACACGTGGTCAGGTGTCCGGTCTCACCCTGAGTGATGTACTCTCCCAGCGGCGTCGTCGTGTCATCTGGGAAATCCTCCTCCTCCGAGTCGCTGTCCGAGAGGGGCTCGCTCCCAGCGCTGTCGGCGTCCTGCCACGGCTGCGGCCTCCACGTCACCGTCCCACCTTTAACTCTGTTCATCTGTAAGAGGAAGGACACACACTGTGAGAACAAGCCTGAGAAACTCATACCGTCAGAATTCGGCATCTCTAGATATTTTTATATTTTTCTACCTATAAGATTAAGTCTTATTTAATTTTATATATACTGTGTAACGTTTAGTTTTGATTACCCTGATGTGTGTGTGAGGCTGGTTATTGTCTCAGTGTGAAGGTAAACACGCGGATTGTGTTCCTGAAGGATCCGCAGTGAAGGCGAGGACGTCACGATCGGCGCTCAGCTGCGCTGCCAGCCGCCATCCCGCGTCCCTGCGCCGGCTCACACAGAGCTCCTCTCACCGCGCCGCGGGTCTGAACGAGCTTTAATCCGCCGCTGATGTCGGGCTCGACATGTCTCCGTGTGTCTCTAACCTGGGGGACAGAGAGACCATCAACTCGTATACAACACACGCACAGACACTAACGCGTGCGCATACGCACTGTGTCTCTCACACACACACACACTCTAACACAAAATGTAGAACAGATACTCACTCGGAGTCGGACACATTACACTCACTCTCTCACTCATACATACACACACACGCACACACACACTGCTAGTTAGTCTAGCGATTTTCTTGGACTGCCATGCCGAAATTGTTTTCCTACCCGTATTTTGACACATCCGGGTTCTCCGCCTTACGTTCCCTGACGTCCAGCCAATGAACAGCACGTGGATGAACTCAAAGCCAATGAAATCGCGGTGCCGTTTGCCCTTACTAACCAATCAAAGTACGGAAAGGCGGGGTTATAGCTCAATACAGGTGATTTAACAAAAAATAATAATAATAAATTTAACGCCCCGGAACAATAAAAAAAAAAGTGGCTTCCTTTTTCGTAGCGCAGTGGTAACTTTGGACGTTTCGCAGTAAAGTTATTGGTATATATTTTTTATTGCAACATAAGGTAAGATAAACGTCATGGTCTTTAAATAAAAATGGTTAATAAATAAACAAATGAACAAGCAAGTAAGTAAGTAAATAAATAAATAAATGCACAATGCGACTAATCAACGCCAGGGGGCGGGCGAGGGGGGCAATTATATTTGTCATGGTAACGGTTTTTTCCCCCTTTTGATTTTGCCCCAAATAAAAACAAAACATACAAATCTAACGGTAAGGATAAAAATGGCCAATAAATAACAAGAAATTATATATATATATTTTAAAATTTTTTTCCCAAAAACACATTTTAATTTTACATTTATTTCTTAAATTAAAATTTAGTTATTTCATTTTTGTATTTTTATTTGATTTATTTTTGAATATATATATAACATTGATTTTGACCAAAACAACATAGCCAGTCAGGATAAAAAGGAGCAATAAATAAATAACAAAGGATTAAATAAATGTATAAATTTCTTAATTAATACATACATCATTATAATAACAATAACAATATTAATCATCATCATCATCATCATCAACACTGTAACAGAGCACCAGAAGTAAAAAAAATTAAAATAAAAAGTATCCCAAATAACCCACACAGGTATAAGATTCTAACAGCCCCCCCCCCCCCCCATTTCTAAATATCTTATGCCATTTTTTTAATACAAAAAAATGGGATATACTATTATAAAATTTACATTAATGAATAAAAAACATGGCCATTATAAATATTAAGTTGATCATAAAATATTCACCCTCCTCCTCCATCTTGTAGTAAACAAATGTCTTTGAAAGAAAAACAAAAGTCAGGAAGCAGACATGGAATAAAAAAAATAAAAAAAACTTATTAAAAATGTTCACAACAAATGCACAATGGTTTCGGGAGCAGACTTGCAGGAAGCACAGCTGGTGTCGATATCCTTTTTAAATCTTAAAGTAGATTTCTCTTATCTTGTTAGCTATGAAATATTTAGAAGGTAATTCCTATTATTAATATTTGAAAAGGTTATTCCTTTTCTACAAGGAATATTATTGATAATCATCCCAGTATGAGATCACATGAGTTAAAGCGACAGTTTTGAGAAAGAGCTCTGAATCCTTTATTGTTGTACTGAGATAAAAGAAACACTTATACACATGAATATGCTTGACAAGGCTTTTAAATTGCATAGAGAGTATTCACACACAGCCTGGTGAAGTCAGATGGAAGCTGTAGGAGTAAATGCATCAAAGTCCGTCTTATCTTCAGTCGCAGTCCTGAAGGTCTTGGTTTCGGACGGCCTTGAATCATTAGATAAGAGTCTTCTGTTTCAGACTGCAACAAACTAACACTATGCAGTCTAAAATGTTTGGACAGATATAGTTCAACACATCTTACCAGTCTGAGCAAAAAAAATAAATAAATAGTTGGCACATGCCAAAAACTGTAGTGTTGTCACTTTCCTTTGATTGAAACTCGACAGTATAAATTCAGCCAAATTGTCTTACTGATTTTACACAACTGGATGGCATGAAGATATGAAAAAGAAATATCTGTGAATGCTTCTACACACAATTCAAGAGCTACTGATATTATATTTGTATAGCGCCCCCTGCTGTTCAGCACTCTGCTTATGTTCCAACATCAAAGGACACTCCGTCTTGAACAGAAGTACAGTAGGCATGTCTAGCTTTCAGACTCCGACTGTTGAGCAAAATGGGAATGTGAAGCCGAAGTAATCTTATTAATCGTGATTGCGTTATTAATCGCAACTGGAGTCTACACGAGGTGTGTAAAGCTACACACAGTTACCCCTGAAACGGCAGGCTGTTCAACGGAGTGCTGTATCGAAGCATGTTCTGGAAAGCTGAGTCGAAGGGAAAAGCATTTTAACAAAACAGTGAAGACCACAGCCTTAAGAAGATTATTAGGCAAAGGCAATTTAAGAACTTCCCAAGAAGTGGATTGAGGCTGGAGTCGGTGCATCAAGAGCCATGCGGTGCCGCGTCACCGATATTTATGGCGATGCAGATTTCCTTTCCCAGCAGGACTTGAACACCTGACCACAGTGCCAAAACTACCACTACCAACTGCTTTACTGACCAACATTACTGTGCTCGATTTGCCAACCAGCTGGCCTGACCTGAGAATCAGAGATTTTTCAAGAGATACCTCACATACCTGCGCAGAAACGCAAATCACTTTACGTACCAGAATCTTATACTGAACACTAAGAAAACTGACCATTTGATCCATCAAGCCATTACATTTTGGATAACACACGCACAGACTGAGAAAAACCTTATGAGTGCTTTCACTTTAGCATCTGCTCTAAACTCTTGATGAAGTTGCATCACAGCTGTAAGTCAATCATTCATTCATTATTTATTTCAAAATCACATTTCTTCCACAAAATTGACAGCTCAGCACAATCCTTTCTGGTTTCAGTAACATGTTTGACGGTTGTTAACCCAGGACTAAGAAGAAGAAGGGAAAAAAAAAAAAAAACTGGACCGTAGCTCAGTGGTCCAAAGTCCACTTTTAGAATAAAGTTAAATTTGCATTTCATTTGTAAATCAAATTCCCAGAGACTGGAAGAAGAGGGGTTCTGGGGAGCCAGGTCATTTGCTGGTGTTGGTCCATTTGCGTTTTATCAGGTCCAAAGCAGCATCCTCCAGGAGATTTGCTTCTCAAGCCTTGCCATCTGCTGATGAGCTTCATGGAGATGCTGATTTCCAGATTTCCAAATGTCAAGAAATGTCTCCTGGAGCCATTTTTAAACAAAAAACAAAAATGCAGATTCCAAGATCAGCCCAAAATGTTGTATGCAAGCACAAGTTATGAGGTGAATCCATTTTACCAAGTTCTGAACAAAGACTTGGACAGACAGATGAAATTGGTCCAGATAGTCAAAAACAATTCCAGCAAGTCACAGGCCTGCTATGAACTAGAAGCTGCTGGGACATTGGTGTCACGGTCTACTGTGAAGTGAATTTTAATTCACTAAAGCCTAAAGTTTGCAGCTAAAAGAATATATATTTTTTAATCTATCCAGATGTTCAGTATGTTGGGAGAAGTAAAGATAAAGCATTAAACCAGGTGTTAAGCACAATGTGGTAGCATTAGGCCTCGAGACCGTCAGTTTTGCCGTCAGTGGCACTGGAAAGTGAGCGGAATAATGAAGGACTACCTCAGAAATCTTCAGTATAACCTCAAACCAACAGCTGGACGGTTCCAACATGACAAACGACCCTAAACGCACATCAGAGCTGGTTATATAATGAACAAACCCCAGCTAACTACAAGCTCTTTGGGTATAAAGTCAGAGAGGCCAGATTGAGGTGGTTTGGACATGATCAGAGGAGAGATTGTGAGAATATATCGGGAGAAGGATGCCGAGGTTGGAACTGCCAGGCAGGAGGTCTAGAGGAAGACCAAAGGTGAGATTTATGGATGCAGTGAGAGAGGACATGAGGTTAGTTGGTGTGAGAGAAGATGCAGATGAGGGGGTTAGATGAAGGCAGATGACTCGTACAGTTGAAAGATAAAGTAGAGGCTAACTAAGTTTTTGGAGCCTCATCTTTTCAACTAAACCCACGACTGGTTCTTCTAAGAGGAGCAGTTAAATGTCCAGGCAGAATTCTGCCAGAAGCGTCTGCTGATGGCGAAACTCGACAAGGCGGGCATTTAACCAGACACTGTATTGGGCGTGCTGCATGAAGATGCTCACAAAACCTGAAATAAATTAGCTCTTACGGCTCTTCTAACTAAGACAGATGTTAAATTATTAAAGAGAGTTTGTTAGTCTTTCAGCTGCTTCCGCACACACAACTTGGCACAGGTTTGAGTCTTACACAACCGTCCTATTTTATCTGGACTTGGGTTCTGGCACTGGGATGTTCTGGCTGGTGCATTGGGTGGGAATTAACCCCCGGGCCTTTTACATGGTAGGCGAGAAACCCACCACTGAGCCACCAATGCCCGATTAAGTTCACAATGATGTATATAAAAATCCAAACAAACATTGTCACAAACTGAAGACAAACAAAGCAATATGCACAACAGTTTTCACTTTAAGTGCATTAAAGTGTTAGGATCACAAAATATTTAGTAATTAATTAACTGACAGAAAAAATAATACATAATAATACATGTCCATGCAGATTCAATTCATCAAGAAGATCCACATGTGCAGATTTATATTTTTGTGTCAGAGGTTTACATTTTCAAACTCGCCGTCGGGATTCCCAGCAGAGCAAAAAGAAATGCAGTCATTGTTTCTTAATTAAAATTTATTTTAATATATTTATATATTTATATAATGTATGTGTATATACACATACACACACACGTACATACATTAACTTAAACTCATGTAACATTCGACTTGAGTGGTTTGTGTTTCGGGGTCTCAGCGTAGCACCCGTCCAGTCTGGAAGCGATGCCGGTCTGAAACTCCTTATGGCCGGGAGAAAGCTGACGGAAAATAAACAAAGAAACTAACAATTGCAAATTGCAGAGATGCTCTTCTTTGGTAGAGTCTCTCGCTCTCTGTCCCTCATGCTCCTCTCGTCATCCTTTAGAGGTGAACGGCGTTGAAGCGGGTAAGCTCCGCAGCCAAGTCGAATTTTATGTATGTGGACGCGAGCGATTAAGATAAATACTGATATGCACATGTGAGCTAAATTTCTGCCCCCTTTTTCTGAGAAAATAGATATGTACAGAACTGCAGCATTAAAATGCACAGGACACTTTGAAATAACTTAGCTCAAAACGGACATTATTTGTTTGTTTTTGTTTTTTTTTTCCAGGCGTGGAAATTTCACAGATTCAGCAAAGGCAAGGCCCCCTTTTTTTCCTGCAGGCACCCCAAATACACTTAGTTTTGTGTTTTCTGTTCTTAAAGATAGACAGATCGTCATGTTACACCTCAGTTAGGTGCACCGGTGTAAAGTGTACTAACGTGATTAAAAAAAAAAAAGAAAGTCTTTAGAAAGATGTCTTTAAAGCTACTTGGAACAGCAAAACAGTGCAAGAGGTGCAAGCGAGAATCTCACGCCGTGTGGGCTTGTTCAGAGTGGGTGCTATAAGAAAGGGTTTGTGGAGGAACTTCCTCCGGGGTACTGTCCAACCGGCGCTCCTGCCTGTAGATATGGAGAGAGACAAACACACATACTAGGATTAAAAAATAAAAAGGACATAATCTTTAAATATAATACTGTAAATGTCTGTACATTAACGAAGAAAAAAAAAAACTATTCCGGGGATGCAAGTAGTGAAGGGTCGTGCCTTCATGAAGTGTGACTCAGGAAGAACGAGTCGTCTCGAGGAATGATTCGTTCGGTCGCGCATGTGGAATATCATACGAATTCATCTGTTTCGCGTATTCGGAACGCCCGAGACGTTTGTTCATCGCTTCATAGCAACACAAGCTTAACCAGTGCAGTCTGTGCCAGAAAGAGAACCGATTAGTTCATCTCAAGTCATTATTGTAGACTAAAGACCCAGATAAATAACAAATCAATCTTTTCTTTTTCTTACAACATTATGGTTTCGTGTTTGTTTTGTGATGAACATTTGCATAAGTAGTAGATGTTATTTCCTTAACACGTAACATTTTAATTACATTTTGCTAAAATTAACAAATTACAAAAAATAAATAAATAAATTCATTTTGCTGAACGAGACATGAAGATCTGAGTCACATGATAAAATGATCCGAACTTCATCACTAGACGGAAGATAAGTCACCGAACACATGGAGATGGTTTTTGGATTTTTTGGTTTGTTTGTTCAGGCATCACGTAAAAAACTACTTCACAGCATATAGGCCAAGTTTCATAGCAATCAGCCCACGTAAAGAGAAGATATGATACTTTGAAATTTAAATGGAAAATGCCCTTATATCATAAAAAGGAAAAAATAATAATAATTAAATTCAACAGATGGCACTGTACATTTTTTTTTTTAAATATGCGCTTATGAGTGTTCGATTGAAATACTTAATAAAAACGATTTCTTCTTCATTTCACACACTTCATTTAAAAATTATTACTTCATTCCAAAATTTAACAAAATGGCGTTGAACTTTTTATTTTAAATTTTTTTAACACGCTTATGAGTGTGCAATGAAATTCCACACGAACAAAAGAACGAATTCGCGGGCACATCTAGTCTAAAATAATTCAAGTACGTATATAACAATCACCAAGATAAATACTGTAAATAAAAACGTTAAACTTTATGTTGGTTAAAATCCTAGAACTTTTAGGATGCTCCTCAGACTGTAAATAAATTAGACAAAATAGACAATCTATTAATAATGAAATGTAGATAATTCATCAGTACACACCAAAAACGGGTTATTGGTAATGCCAGCGGCTGCCATGTTCTGTCCGAATGGAGCTACAGCAGCTTTGCCTTGGGCGAACGCAGCGAAACCACCACCTACACACACACAGAATTTCAACTTTGCAGACTTTACACACATAATTGGACAGAAACTGGACAGGTTGGAGACAGTGACGGACAACAGATCACTGAATAAACTCCTGTCAATCATGTAAAACACACAGGTAGTTTGCACATTTCATCTCTTTCTGCACAGTTTGCACTCTTTTTCTATATAAAATCTGCAATACTGTATTAATTTATATACATCACAAGTACATTCTGCCCTCCACTCCTTTTTTTTTCCTGCTTACTACTGTTTGTGTAACCTGCTGCTGCTATAACTCAATAATTTCCCCTCACTGGATCAATAAAGTCAGTGAGTCACAGTCGGTCAGTCACAGTCAGAGAGGCAGTCAGTCAGAGAGTCACAGTCAGTCAGAGAGCCAAAGTCAGTCAGTCAGAGAGTAACTTCAGATGAAGTTGATAAAACCCTTTTCGATCAGATTCCCGCTCATTACCGTTGGGTTGCTGGGCGTAGGCCTGCGGCTGAGGGAAGCCCTGGGCGGGGGGGAAGGCTTGCTGGAAGTTTCCGCTGAAGCTCGTGGGGAGGTTGTAGGCAGCCGTGTTACTAAGGCCAGCTGGCATGCTCATGGAACCAGGACCAAACGAGGCTGTGACAGGAAATAAATAAATAAATAAATAGATAGATAGATAGATAGATAATCACACATACAGTCTCTGTATGCACTATGGCTGATCAAGTGATAAAAAAAAAATAAAAAATTAAAAAAAAACACTACTTTGTCTTGCTCTCTTATTAATCACATTGTAAATGAGTGTGAACCTGGAAATAAATTTTACTGGAAATTTCTTTTACAATAACATTGTTAGTCCAAATTCCTACTCATTACTCACACACAGTGCCTCCCTGCGGTACACTGTCTGGCCAAAAATAAATAAATAACTTGCTGATTCAAAGGGGTTGAATTTTTGCTCTGCATGAAGCTAAGAAAATATTACATTTTCTGGAATTGGCTTATAAACAGTCTGACATATTAAAGACGCAGAAGAACAGCGCTGAATCATTAACTCTGCAGGGGAAATGTGGTTGGTAAAAAAAATAAAATAAAATTAAAAAAATAAAATTTTAATCTGACTGCCCAAATGTTTGTCATAACGGCTTCACAGGCTATTTCATGGCAGATTAAACACTCAAACCATTTATATACGAACCAATATAATACAAAGTTATAGATACAATGTAAGGGACTTAAAAGGTAGTAAAATAGATTAAACAAACAAAAAAAATAAATATCAGATCATAACATCGCTTTGGCCGGAAGAACAAGATTTTATACATGTAAATTCTATACTGTACAAGGTTCTTTAGATGCACTTGTGCTAAAAATTGCAAAAAGTTTTTCTGGTTTCCTCCTGCAGAATAAATTCTTTAAAATTCGTTCTGGTGGAAATCGTCGTCTCATGGCATTAAAACTTGGACTGCCCTAATGTACTGCATGACCTGTTTCTACCATCAGTGGACCGTGTGCAGTGTTTGCACAGCCCTAATCTAAACCACATAATCTGACTGTGGACTATAATCAAAGCTTAAATGAAATATTAGAAATATTAGGTGGCGTCTATACGCATGACACTGCATACACACTATACATGTGCACATTTTACAGCACAAGAGTTAATAATGCTTTAGGGCTTGCAGCTCAGTCATAACGCCATAATTTTTGCACAGACACACACACACGATGAAAAGCCAGCAAGACTGTATCCAGCTTTAACGTCATTCTCTAATCGCAGCACTGCGTGAAATATTTATGATGTTAAAAATACAGTGTGCGCATCTGGGAATTCACAACACACGCAACATGCTACATCCAACACAGAACACCCGGTAGCGCCCTGAGCACTACAGAGGGATCATTCTGCCTCGCCCTTCCTCTGACTCGACTCCTAGGTGAGACTCGTGATTTCACCAGAGTCACTCATTGCCTGCTCAGAGATTCGCTAGAAAAGTACACTTCTGTGAAAAGCATGTCGATGAACATTTACATAAGAATTTTAATCCTGCTGCTGAAACTGCACTTTTGGAACAGGAGTGAAACAAAGAAAAAAATAAAAATAAAATCAGGGATGCCAGATTGTATGATCTGATTGGTATTTTAACTAGTTAAAAAGGAAACACACTCAAAGAGAGAGAGAGAGAGAGAGAGAGAGAGAGAGAGAGAGAGAGGGAGAGAGACCCAAAAAATTTACACACATTTCAACAGTTATATATGCCTGTTATTTTTAAAACTCAAATTATGGCAACAGTGTGTTGTATTATACTTTCTCTAAGGATGTTAGTAGTTGCACCATTGATGCTACAGTATCCTGTGACTGTCAGAAGAGAGGGGTGTGTATGTATGTATATAAATATATAAAAATCTCTATAAATATTTAAATACTAAAATTATTGCTATGTGTTATATATAATAATATTAATATAACAATCACTCTCTATTCCTATAGTGTGTGTAAATTTTTTTGGCTGACTCAAAAAAACAAAACAAAAAACATTTTACATGTTGAAGTGTGTATTTATTTTCTTCCCTCATTTAAAGTCAAATTTACCCCCCCCAAAAAAAAAAAAAAAAAAAAAAACAAGCACACTTCATTCATAATTTAGCAAGGGGTAATTACTTTTTCACACAGGTTTGGACAGCTTTTTTTACCCTAAACCCTATTTTATAAAAAAAATTGATAAACAATTACAACTATAAATTATAGAAAAAACTTCTGTAATATGACCTCAATCATTTAATTGTGACAAATACACACAAAAAAAATTGGATTTATAATACTTTTATAATATTTGGTTTGGTTAGTATAGAGTTTGGTTGCGCTCAGGATTGGCTAAACACGCAGACTTCAAAATGTAGATCATCCTTGTGACTTATTTTTCCCCCAGGCTTAAACACACTTTATGTGTCAACATAATATCACAGTGTATCATATCAGAGTATAATATCTACACTTTTGTTTAGTACTCAATACTAAACTCCGTGTTCTGGATTCATGGATGTTGCATGATTCAGAAAATTCAAAAGTGAACCACAGAAAAAAAGGATGCTTCACTACATGGAAGCAGGAGAGAGAGAAA
>JAAGKR010006537.1:0-42303 GCA_011419295.1 Clarias macrocephalus
AAACTTTTCACGATGGGTGGTGACCATGGTGGCCATTTTGAAGTCGGCCATCTTGGATCCAACTTTTGTTTTTTCAATAGGAAGAGGGTCATGTGACACATCAAACTTATTGGGAATTCCACAAGAAAAACAATGGTGTGTTTTAACGTAACTTTATTCTTTCATGAGTTATTTACAAGTTTCTCTTTGTTCACAGCCATTGACATGTCGAAGAGGTTAACACGTGATGAGCGGATCGAAATTGTGTTGATATCTGGTGAACGCAGTAACCGGGTCACTGCAGCAGATTTCAATGCAAGACACCCTACGAGACCACCCATCTCCCATGCTACAGTTAGCAAACTGCTTGCTAAGTTTCGTGAAACTGGTTCAGTGTTGGATTTGCCAAAATGTGGACGCATGAAAACTGTCACTAATGAACAAACATCAGTGGCTGTCCTAGCTTCATTCAGCAAGAGCCCACAGCGTAGCACTCGCAGCATGTCACTGGAGAGTGGCATTAGTCGAATATCCCTTCGGCGGATATTAGCTACTCACAAATGGCACCCTTACAAACTCCAGCTACTGCAGCATCTCAACGAGGATGACCCAGATTGGTGCACACAATTTGCAGAATGGGCAAAACAAAAATTGGAACAGGACCCTCAGTTCACGCAGAAGATTTTGTTCAGTGATGAGGCAAACTTTTATGTGAATGGTGCAGTTAACAAACAAAACCACCGCTACTAGTCTGACACTAACCCACATTGGATAGATCCCTCCAAAACAGTTGGAACAAAAAAGTGATGGTATGGTGTGGTATATGGGGTACAAAGATAGTGGGGCCATTCTTCATCAATGGAAACCTCAAGGCCACTGGATATTTGAAATTGCTACATGATGAAGTGTTTCCCTCTTTATGCACTGAAGCTGGCATGTTCCCTGAGTTTTTCAAGCAAGATGGTGCACCACCACATTATGGGTGTCAGGTTCGAGCATTCCTAGATGAACAGTTTCCTGAAAAGTGGATTGGTCGTCGTGGGCCAGTTGAAAGGCCCCCAAGGTGTCCCGATCTGACCCCCTTAGACTTTTATCTTTGGGGTCATCTGAAGGCAATTGTCTATGGTGTGAAGATACGAGATATGCAGCACCTGAAACTACGGATACTGGAAGCCTGTGCTGGCATTTCTCCTGCGGTGTTGCTATCAGTGTGTGAAGAGTGGGAGAAGAGGGTTGCATTGACAATCCATCACAATGGGCAGCACATTGAACACATTTTATAAGTGGTTAGAAACTTGTAAATAACTCATGAAAGAATAAAGTTACGTTAAAACCAAGCACACCATTGTTTTTCTTGTGAAATTCCCAATAAGTTTGATGTGTCACATGACCCTCTTTCTATTGAAAAAACAAAAGTTGGATCCAAGATAGCCGACTTCAAAATGGCCACCATGGTCACCACCCATCTTGAAAAGTTTGCCCCCTCACATATACTAATGTGCCACAAACAGGATGTTAAAATCACCAACCATTCCCATTTTATTAAGGTGTATCCATATAAATGGCCCACCCTGTATTATATTATAAGCAATATAATACCAAACCGATGCCCTAAGCAGACCTAAACTTCGGTCACAGCTGTGAGAGTGTTTACTCCTGACCTACTGTATAAGGGGGATTCTGTGTCAGTTATTCATTTAACATTACCACAATGTCATTTATCAAAGTAATTTCAGCTTTCAAAAACGACACTGTCCCAACGGTGAACGTCATAACAATGTCCCTACAACTATATTTTAACACTCAACCAATGTTAGGCTTCCTGATGCATATGGATACCTTGATAACGCTGTAAATTCATACATTAATTTATGTCAGAATTTGACAATGTCCATTGTTAAAGCACTAGACCACTAAAATTTTTATTGAATTAAATCTAATACAGTTCAGACCAAAAGTTTGGACACACCTTCTCATTCAAAAGAGGTTGAATTTGTATTATGGCAAGAAAAAAGCAGCTAAGTAAAGAAAAACGAGTGGCCATCATTACTTTAAGAAATGAAGGTCAGTTAGTCCGAAAAATTAGGAAAACTTTGAAAGTGTCCCCAAGTGCAGTAACAAAAACCATCAAGCGCTACAAAGAAACTGGCTCACACGCGGACCGCCCCAGGAAAGGAAGACCAAGAGTCGCCTCTGCTGCGGAGGATAAGTTCATCCGAGTCACCAGCCTCAGAAATCGCAGGTTAACAGCAGCTCAGATCAGAGAGCAGGTCAATGCCACACAGAGTTCTAGCAGCAGACACGTCTCTAGAACAACTGTTAAGAGGAGACTGTGTGAATCAGGCCTTCATGGTAGAAGATCTGCTAGGAAACCACTGCTAAGGACAGGCAACAAGCAGAAGAGACGCGTTTGGGCTAAAGAACACAAGAAAGAACACAATAAAGAAAACTCTTTGAATGAGAAGGTGTGTCCAAACTTTTGGCCTGTACTGTATATACACACTTGCACACACTATGGGCAATTTGGGTATGCCAATTCTGAAAGCCTAATCTGCATGTCTTTGGACTGTTTGAGTTTTCCAAAGTACCTGGAGGAAACCCACCAAGCATGGGGAGAATATGCAAAATCCATGCACATACAGTAGAGGCTAGAACTGAACCCACCCCACAAGACACATTCAGAATCCATGTATTAAATTAAAATTGTCTCATGACCTGAAACTAGGCTGGATTAAAAAATATATACTATATATATCTAGTACAATTCATGTTACATAACAGGTCCGATATCGCTGGGTTACAGTGTCTGAGGTGGATGTATGTATTAAGAGTTAAAACCACATTAACTACTCATAATCTATGTGCTCTTTTTCTCATTAATTGGAGAAGTATCATGATGACTGATTCATGCTTATGTGCATCCTGCTAGGTCACAGAAAGGTCATCAAACAATCAGAGAACTATCTCAATCTAGCCAGCATGCTAACCTGGGTCACATCTCATACATGGCTGCTTTTTTTTTTGTTGATAAAAGCGAGCACCTCTATTCTCCCTTGGATAAGGCAGATAAGTGATAGCAGATACCTGTTGATTTTTTAATGACAATGCATTCAGTGTTCGCTCATGGACAAGTCCTTTCGGCTCACACACAAGCGTACGTTGTGTCAGCTCATTCATGCAGGGTACCCAGGTTAACCATTTGAAGTGGTAGAACTTCAAGGGCCAGTTAATCATAACCATAACAAAAACGAGAGATAAAGATTGCTTGGGTCATACTGTACTACAGAAACACTGCTAAGGAAAGTAGCAACTTTATGAGCAGACCACAAATAAGTGGGTTAGCCTTCAGTACTAATGAGTCAGAATAAGATTTATGGACCTGCACTTACTGTATGGCAATTGCGAATTAATAGCTCACGTGAACATAACGTGAGCTACCCATAAACTTGGGAACTCAATATCTTGTCCAGAACCCACTAGGGCCACAGAAACTCACATGCTTCCAGACACCTTTGAGCACAGTCTGGAAAAAAGAAATTCTGACATGATGAATTAAAAATAATGTGAAATGTTGTGTAATTATTGGAGACACTATGGAGTTGAAATGCTTGGAGATGCTATGATGCTGATCGGTAGATGCTATGGAGTTGGAAGATTTTATGCTATATATCTGATCATGTCCGTATGAAAAAAGATGGAGCTGATGGATCATTTTAACTGAATGATGTAGAGGCATATTATTATTATTATTATGCCTCTACTGCTTCATGACTTCCTTTCACAGCTGGCACTTCATCCCTTACAGACACCTGCCATCTCGCCATAACAAATTTTGTGATTCTCTATGGACCGGTCATCATGACACAGTGTCTATGCCTGAGAGACAGAGAGAGAGAATGCAACAGAAAATCCCTCGTCTGCTTGGTTGGTGTCTCTACACGGCCCCCTTGTGAATGCTGAGCCTATTTAGTCTAATCTGAATCGATACTTGGTAAAACGAGCTCGTCACAATGTGTGCAGTAGCTTTTTGATTTAATCAGAGAAGAAGGTGAGGGCAAACGGCTCACTGAGCTGTTTCATGAAAAGGGCAGCACGTTTGCTCTTTGTCTCAGTAGCTCAGCTCACCTCAAAGCAGCGTCCACTGTTGATTTAGGTGAGAGCTCCACACCTTACTGTTTCTTAAACTGGAAGCTGACTCTTATAAAATGGGTCATCAGTCAATTAAAATAATTCAATAATCAAAAATATGTTCCAATGAAGCTCAAACGGTCTCTTTAAGAAAATAATCTGCACATTCATAATATCTTATATTCCTTAATGCATATATCACAGGTTTAGCGTTTAGTGTGGTTGCCTTGAACCTCGAGGGTTTCGAATCTACACTGAGTCTGTGTGTGTGGAGTTTGCATGTTCTCCATGATCTTGGTTGATGCTACTGTAGGTACTCTATGCTAGTTTTCCTTCTACAATCCAAAGCCAGTTGGTGTGTGTGTGTGTGTGCTTGTGCTCTGTGATGGGTTGCTCAGAGACACATTTGAAGTGATCGTGTTTATTTTTAAGCTCTTAATGATCTCTTTATTTTGTTACAATCACCTTTAATTATGCATAAAGATACTCTAGGGTCCTTAAACGTGACCAGGTCTGTTTTTTTTTTTTTGTTTACGCCTTTAGACTCTAAAACAATTTTACATTTTTCTTTGGAAATGTCTGAGGACCTTTGTTTTCCGTCAGCTCATGTTTTGTTGATGATACTGCAAGGCACTGTCTAATGCTCTCCTCGCTCAAGGATCTTTAAAAGATCTTTAACTGGGTTGAGATCTGTAAAGGTGGATGTGAAGGCATATGATTTACATCACTTTCATCCTCATGAAGTCCTCATGCTCTTTAGATGATATACATCATTGCAGTGCATTCTTTTTCTGTAAGCCACACTTACTTTTTTGAAGACAATGGTGATTTACTGAAGACTAAGTCTGTGCTTTTTAATATCACAGCGCTCTTAACTCTTTTCAGTGAAAGGATTATACTGCAACCCATTACTACTGGGCTATTACATAAGAAAAAGCACAGGAGCAGATATTGTACTGGCTATTACCACTACAATCCTTCCATACAGCCTGGAATTTGTGAAGTAAGCCCCTAAACGAATTCCTCTTCAACACAACGCCACGTTGCTGATAAAGCTGGTATGCCGTTTAGTAAAACACAAGCCACCGTGCTTTGCTACCAGTGGGAAATTAGCCAACTGTGTTCTTGGCAAACGTTTAGCACCATGTGACTCATCAGGCGTTTCTGAGTCTGGAACCTGATGTACTGATAAGCCTCAACATCTGAACCTGCTTCCGTGTTTCAGCTGTTTTTGCTGGATAAAAATCCAACTCGCTTGCCCAGTGTTATTACAGGAAGCAATAATTATGTCTCTCAAAAGAACAAAGCAGTGATGAGCACTGGAAAGGGGAACGATGGTTATTGACTATCCTTCATTTAAGCACTCTCTTTTCTTTCCGAGCAGTGGACAGTAAATGAACCCAGAATGGAAAACAGAGCCCTTTGCTGTTTTTTTGCATATTTGCTGCACAATATGCTGCTGCAATGGAGAGTATGTTCATAATTACCAGTGAACAAGTAACATCCATCCATCCTGCCCTTACATGAGTTGTTTAGCTACTATCTAAATAAAGAATACAAGCTTGATCATAGGCATAACATGCACTGACCGACGGCAGAGCCACGCCACCCAAGGTGCCAGAGCCAGCCGGGTGGCGCAAGGAGAACCTAAAAAACTAGATGATTTTAATGTTATTGCTTTTAATGTTATGGTGTATCTTATACAAGTTATTGTGTCATGCATAAACTTCAAATCAGCTAACGCAAACCCTTCACATCTGAACCCGCAGCTTAAACCTGCAAGGACACAACGTGATTCCACCCGAGGCTGACAACGTGATCCCTGTGCTGACCTCAATGCTGTAGCAGTCCATGATCTAATAAGAGGGTGAAATAGAGTTCAGAGATGTTCAGCACGCTAGGTGCACGGCTCTGAACACTACAAGAAATAAATGAGACGATCTGACTCAGGGTCAGTCATCAGTCTTCCTCTGTGCTCCATGAAAATGAACTTCACATCTATCAGGACTGGTTGGCTGTTAAGGAAACAGTTGTGTGTTTTTTTCTTCACATTTTAGCCAAAAACCTTTTCTATTTGTGTGAGTTCAAATAGTGCAGTCTTCAGCACTGCTACACACAACACTCATAAAATAAAATAAAAAACAGAAGAAAAAAAAAAACTTTTTTCACTTTTTATAGCAAATCGCAGACTTAATCATATGACATCATTCCACCAACTTTTGGTAGAATTCGTCAGGTCAGTACAAAATGTGGCTTCAAAATGTGCCTAGTTTTAGTTAGACGCTCACTATGCTAACTAGCACCTACTGTAATCATAGCACTGTGCTACTGTTAGCTAGCTTCCTACAACATCTAGATGTCTACAACATCACCCATTTTATGTTGGCTCGATATTTAAAATTTTTTATTGCCTTTAATTTAACTTTTCACAATGACTCTAGTAATGAACAAACTAGCTAATATTCTGGCTAGAAACCTAGCAGGTAACTTTTTATATTAGCCATAAATAAAGTGTGATCAATACAGTATGTTATCAAACTGGGTAATGTGCAACCTTCAGTTGTTTAGTATGTAACCCTGAATTTTGTAAAAATCTACTAAATCGACTATTCTACGATATCATTCAAATTAAGCAGGTATCATGTGACCATAAGACACCAATCACAGCATGGCAGTCATCCAGTAATAACAATTTCCCTAGTCCACATGACAAGGTTAAAACAGCATTCCTGGCAGTAAAGAGCATTTAAAAAATAAAAATGTGGTTAAAACAAGATTTTAGTCGGTAGGCTAAAATAAACAATAGAAAATACACAGTGTGGGACAAAGTGGTGTACCGTTTAATTAAGTGCACAGTTAATTAGTCAATTCAATTTCTTCATATAATGGGTCATTTTTTATTCAGAATAGATTCACACTATTTTTTCAGTCGTGAAATGGTTTAAAACTGTCAAATTACAAAAAATTTAACCACAGATTTTGAACAAGTATTGTTACTTCTTCATCTTATGAGCTTGTGAGAGGTTGGCGCAATACTGCTACCTACTGGACTGGAGTATGGAAAGAAATGCCAGGAGAAAAAGCTTATCAATTTGTTTAAGGTGTGACATTTAAATTATTAACAACACAAGTTATACAGTATCTTTTTTTATTTTTATGAAATACTTGTAGTATATATTAATACTGTAAAAACATAGCTGCTTGACATCAGATAATAAACTTTACTTCAACAAAATTCAATCAAATCGAAAATTTAATTGCTAGAAAATAAAACAGGATCGAATCAACAGTCTACCCATGTTTTTTATATATTCACCAGTGGACAAGGTGCAGACAGTCTAGGGACACAATCCTGATTGACTTGGAAATCGACTGGCCGTGAGCCTTTTCAGGTCGCATCCTGTGAATGACTAGATAAGGAAACTGAAAAGCCTAACAGACAGGCAGAAAGTCAGAGAGGATTCCTTGTGAGATAACTCATGAGTGCAGTATAACAACAAGTATTCTGCTAAAAGTGTTCCCTTGAGAAGAATTGTGTGTCTGAACGTGTATCAATCAATCCAAAGGGAACAAAGAGCTGCTTTAGAAGTGCCTTGTCTTTCTGATAACCTTTCACACAATATATGTCAGCATGTTAAAGACAGAGAAATAAAGATTATCCTGGTGAGAAAAATTCAGTTATGTAAAGTTATGTAAAAAGCTAAAAGTAGATCTGCTATTTTGGGTCACGTCATGCCACTCAGCAATACGCAGAGAATCGTTAAACCTAGCTGAATTCCTGAGTGGCAGAGCTGAAGTTCAAGGGCAGACCCTTATTTGTTTTGTTTCCACATAATTACCCAAGTGTTCGAAGGTACTTTTTCAGGTTGTTAAACAAACTTGTTCATAAACAGCGAAATTCTTATTGTTTCCACCTGGGTGACCGAGGCTCAGACTGAGACAAAGACAAAATGGATGACTGAGCATCCAGGATTGATCGAGTAACCAATAACGTCTGGCTAATTATTTCCCAAGTTTTTAAAGGAAACAACTTTCTGGAAAAGTTCTTGGTGTTAAAGATCATACTGAAGAAAGTATTTGACAGAATTCAACAGAGCTATCAATGTTCACCTTCATAGTGTATATGAGGTGGGGATCAAAATCCACCTGATATGATATAATCATGATATTATCATGTACTTAGGTATACTTGGGTATTATTTATTTGTAATGAGATTTTGTTTATGTGCTGGGGTATAGTGATTTTATGAAATATCTCAATTCAATATTAAACTTTTTTCAAATTTTGGTAAAATTCTAAACAAAATTAGCAAATAATTTGCTGTGTGAACAATTTAAAGCAGGATTATAAGGAAATGGCAACATTTTACCACCTCATATGCAACCATATAGTATATAAATAATATTTAGTTTGGTGTCGGGACTGTGAAGAAAGAAAAAAACATGGTCGACCCTTTTCATCACCCTAACAAAATAAATAAATTAATAAATTTTTTAAATAAAATTCTCCTAACTTTGTCCTAACATTTTTATCCAGACATTTTGAACATAAATAAAAATCATAAGCTTTATAACTATATAAAACATGTTTAGACATTATCATAAGTGAAAGAGTGTGAACATACACAATATTATACTCATAAAGAGATAACAGCTGCATACCTTTTGTCTTTTGCCGTTTCTTCATTTCTTTCCATTATTTTCCAAAACTGGGCCCCAAGTGGCTTAGAGTTTTTCTTATTTATTTATTTTATTAGTTAAATTTAACAAGCATCAGAACGTTATTCATTCCAAACAGTCAAGACCAAACCATTTCACCTTCGGGGTGTGTTGTCTGATTATATATTATTCTTAGCGATGTCACACAAACCAGAAGCAGGATTATATATTCACAGTGTTATGAATGAACTGTAGTTTATTCTGTATTCCACCTTCTTCCGCTCTATCTTGTAAACCCAGGTGAGAGACCTTCCCAGTCAATCCCCAGCCTCGTTTGAATCAGGGAAGCAGTGAGGTGAATGGTGACATGAAAAAATGTGATGTGCAAGCCAGTAAAAGAAAACAGATCTTTTTCTTTTTCATGTGCTCTGCGCTGCCCCCCGCCAAGATGACCCCCCCCCCCCCCCATATCTAAAAATGTGAGGTGTATGAGTGCTTAAATGGTAACAACTGTATTCCAGAGTACAGGAAACTGATATCATTATACGGTCTGGTAGATCTAATGTAAAAAAAAAAGGCATAATTAGATAATTTAATACAGCATAAACAGAACACAATGGCTTCCCACACACTGTGTATGTATCTCGTGTCTCTTGTACACAAAGCACTCGAGCACAAACACAAAATACTAAAAGGATTTTGCTTGTATACAAGTGGTGTATGCTGTATTTGGGCATTAATGCACAACACATTGTGTTATGTGTTATGTTCTACACACATCTCACATGGACAAACTAACACATGATGGTAGATTATTGTATCGTCTGCTGTTTTGTTATTGATGTTGCAAACCCAAGGCTGGACTTTGGTGTTGTTTACAACCAAAGCTAAATGTTCCTTTTAATGTCTAACAAGTGAACATTTCTTCACACTGGGAACCTTTGGCTTCCTGTTTGAAAAATAGATTTGATTTGAACAGTTCAACAGTTCAGCTCTTGGTATAGCTGAGATCTGAACATGAAACGCTGGAAGGTAAAAGAATTAGCATGGCTACATACTGTATCCTAGCATTTTTATCACAAATCATAGCTAGGCTAGTCTTAGTTTTGATGTTTTTGTGTAGCATGAACATAGCAAACTATTGATTAACTGCGTCTTAGACATTTGTCTGAGCTTCAGAGTTGCTGCTAGCGTGTAATCCTCTTAGCGTTTTAGCTTTTAATGTGAGTTTGTCTCACTTCTCCACTGACTCACTATTACACAAGAAGCAAAGCCTGCAGGGATTCCAGGGAGGAATCGTCATTAATTATTACACATTACCCGAATACGGCTTGAGAGTTTGAGACACAAGCTGTTAACACTGTTAGCATGTTTAACATAATTAAACTAGCCAACAACATCAAACAGTCAACACTGCCTTATTGTACAACCCCCCCGCCCAGTTGCTTGAACATACTCTTACAAGCTGTATTCCATGTATGCTAACGTTTCAAAGGAACAGCTTTTAAAGCAAATGCTTGTTTATTCATTGATGGTTTGCATGTCCGCTCACTCTTGTACCAGCTGAACGTTCAGAGGTTTGCTTAGTCGATATGTGTTTATCAACGTTCATATTGATTTTTCCATTAACCCCATTAAATACTCACTCTTCTTAAAAAAGTAAATCATGAAAGCCGAGTGTAACATGGATTAATTATGTGACTGAATATGTTTATGTGACAGCGAGCAAGCAAGTGAGATAAAGAGCATCTCAGACGGAGAGGGAACGCGATGTCTTAGCGTGAATAAATATCGCTCTGAGTGCAACTCGCTAAACCAGAGCCAAATGGAAGAAAAAAAAATCCAGCTGTTTGGTCTCATTGTATGGACCAACCTTTGCTCTGCTTAAAAGTTTAGACACCCATAGTGGCTGTCAGAAGTTACAGTACAATTTTATTTTAAATCAGCATCAGGCCAGGGATACTGGACCTTTTCAGGGGTCTGCACCTGATGAAGTTAGCTAATTTGCATATGCACTTGTTTGTGATGATTGGAACCTTGGATTGCGGGCAACTTGGTCTGCGAGCGAAATTTTTAAAATAAATTTTAACTTGATAAACGAGCGAGGTCTTGACATACGAATAGTGCACATGCGCTTTGTCTGCCGAGTGCGCTTTGTCTGCCACAGTAACCCCCTCCCTCCTCCTCTCCTCTCTCGGCTCACTTCAGCTTCACACACGCACACACACATGCACGCATGTGCGTGTACAAAACACAGACACACTAATGGAAACTTTTGTCTGTTGGGATTCTTGTCAAAGGTAATGTGCAGGTTAATCTTTTATTTTGTATTAATCATTTTTATATGAATATTTTTGGGTTGTAGAATGAATTATCAAAATATCCGGAGCGAATTATGCTCGCAATCCAAGGTTTAACAGTATTATAATATATTACATGATAATAAACCTTTAACTATATATACGGTATATCTTAGCTTTATTGACAACTGAACTGAACATTAGTAATTTAATTAAGCTCTTTCCTTATAACATTAATGTTAAACATACAAACTAACTTCAAATACAAGAATACAAGAATTTAACTTTAAATTAAATTAAACAAAAAGCTACGTTTTTATACTGAACAACATGAATCTCATCTCATATGTCATCTGCCATAATTATTTTTTTCCAAACAAACTTAGCAAATAATTCATTCCTACCATGCGGGATGCCACTGTGGGAGTAGTTCAAGAGTGTGCCAGCTGTAGGATTATGAAGACATTTTCCCACTTCAAATTCTTAAACGTGTGTTGAGCATTTGTGAGCAGCTTGTGAGCATTGAGTGGTTTGAGTTTTGAATTATCGCTTGCAGAGTTGGGAGAAAAATGATGATTGATGGACATTTGAGTTGTGCAACCTTTGATATGAATAAAATAAAATTAGTTTCTGTTGCACAATTAAGTAGCTTTTGCACTCAGGAAAGAATTGGTTATGTCCAACGTAATCTGTCATCACCAAGCTTAAAAACAGCCGATTCCGGTAACTGGCTTATCGACTGGTACATCTCTATTATAAACGTAATAAATCATTTCAAAAATCAATTTTGGAGTTAGTGTGGCAATACATGAATCGGCACACCAAAGAATCGCAATTCATCACTGAATCGATTTTTCCTTATCTCTAGAAAAAGAACAAAGAACAAGAAGTAGAGTGTGGGCAGGACATGCAAAGCTGATCAGTGATTGGTCATTGGAAACAATGGTGGATTATAAAGGAGTAGATGTGGAGCTATTTTATGTAGGGTTTCTATTACCACTGCAAATAAACCATCTCTCTCTCTATCTCTCTCTCTCTCTCTGTCTCTCTCTCTCTCTGTCTGCACATCTTTAGTCTGTTGTGATTTGCGGCTGAGAGGTGTCTTCTCTCCACTGCACTTCATCATTATGTTGGAGTGGCCCTCCTCCTGTTTCTGGCCCAGTAACTGAAAATAAGACAGCTGATGTGTGCCAAAAGGTGACGGTGATCACAGTGGCTCATCCTTGTTCTATTTTAACACTTTAAATGAGCGTGAAAGAGCATTTATTGCAGTATGTATGAACCTGTTCTAATTATATGATTTGAAAAAACTCTGATTAGTAATATTGGCATGCAATTGATCTCTTTTTTTCTGAAACAAGGATGTTTCCAGAGATTTGGCTGCTCTCTGGTTCTCGCAAAACAACAACAACAACAAACAAACCAGAGCTCCACCACTTTTTCTGTGAAACACATTCAAGCATTCGAGGTTAATTAGAATGGGAAGTGTTTTAGTCGGGAAAAAGAACAAAAGCCCTTACAGTGGATTTATCGGTAATTACAACCTGCTCATTTAAAAAGGACATTCTCAGGGCATTTTAGTCGTTTATTGGACATAACATAATATATTTACAGGGTTGCCACCTCTCCTGGTTTTCCCCAGACTTTTCCAACTCCTGAAAAATAGATGCCGTTTCCCAGGAGACATAATATCCTGTTTTTATAAAGCTAATTTTGTTATGCAGTTATTTTTTATATATTTATATTGCATAACTATCACACACGCTGTCCAAAACTGGTTGCCCGTGACAATAAAGAGACAAAGGGACAATCTTTTTGTCCATCTGTCAGTCATTTGTGTCATTTAGTTTTTAAAAAATGGGCAACCGTAAGTACGAACCCAGATAATATGTAATGGTTAAAAATACATAGCAAAGCCCACTTGGATAAACAAGAAGATAAATAGACCCCTAATTCCCTGGCATGATGTATAGCAGCTCTTTTTTTTTCTTTTTTGCCAAACGTCCTGAATGCATCTGAGCTCTCTGAATTGCTCGTCCTGTCTCCTTGGAGGCAGAACATACATTATCTTCAGAGACAGCACCCTGGCTGGTTATTCATGCGTAACAACAAAGTCTGCTAATGAAAGGTGAAAGGCAAAAGAGACGTGACCTGAGGAAAAACCTAGACGGACTTAACACCCAGTCTCCATTCCTCTTTCCTAATCAAGAGAGAGATGTCTAGCAAGCGACAGCTGTTCAAGGAGTCACTGTGGAGTAAATAAGCACAGGTTGGTGTAGTCGCGCTTCCTCCCTGAACATGTGCTTGAAAACACACCTGCTGGGATTTACTGATGTCCAGGGTGCAGTGTGTGCCGATCAGCTCTCTCTCATATAACAGAGAGGCTTGTATGTCATGACAATCCTGTTACATGATAAGACATTAATACGTGAGCTGTTTTAGTATGCAAGCACAACTCTAAATAGTCCGAATAAAGGAGTAAATTGATACACTCATTTCACACGGAACGCTGTTTAACACATTTACCTTCATGCACTATGTAGCAAGCTAAAGAATGCATGATAATCAATGTGACTACATGCAATTAAATGTCTTCCTGCTTAAAAAATTACTTTCACGAAAGGTGCAAAAAAACATCGAATGTATATCAGTCTCTGCAAGTGTCAGAATGTGACAAATACTTTGATTTAGATGCTTTAAACCATCACTGGTGTATGGTATTACTGTATACAGTAATATTAGCTGTGTTGCAATACTTCGGCACACGAAAAATGACTACAATTTACCATGCACAGTCTCCCAACAGAGTTGTAAATGGATACTAATCAACTTTAGTATATTCGGTATATGTGGTTCTAAGCCATCTCAAATTTCAGCCTATTAACACACCTTTTAAGGCATAATAGTCATCAATAACTGATGTTTATTATTAGTATTAATGCAACATTTTGCATGGATCAGGCATGTCAAAGAAGCACTGTGCACAGTCTGAGTAGAGTCTGAACACAGCACCAGAGAGCACGGCTTCTCTAAGGAACACGTCGCCGCTCACCATATGTTATCAGGTTCGTAATGAAGGTCAAGATGTCAACACTTTAAAGGGGCTTTCATCAATAAGACCACTCATGATAGTAATCAGCTCTGGAATGTGCTGCTCCAAGGATATGGTAAAAGACTTGGGGCAATGCTGGAGGACTTCTCAAGATGTTTGCTTTAAAGATCAATTCAGAAAACAGTATGAAAAAGTTTTTCTTAACATCTTCATCATTTTCCGACCTCAGCCATTATCTGTTGCTTCATCTTTCTAGTTGCTGGGCTTTCAGAAGATATAACTCCTCTAGGGAGCATTTACAACGTTGCTGCTGTAGGAATGTGTCGATACAGTGATACAGGTTCCAGTACTGTGTTGCAGCCTGATGCACATGCTCACTTGGACATACTGTGCAGTATTTCGATATCATTGATAGGAATCAAGACGGAAAGTATCCCGGAGAGGAACTAGAACATGTTCTAACCATGAAAGTAACCTGATAAACCACTGTCGTTGCTTACCAAGTAGGGTAATCTTGTCCAGATCTTCAGCTTTTCTTTTGCATGAGGGCTCGATGAGATATTTAATCTCAGGACATCTGCAGATTCGAACTGTAATCTGAGGACCATATCGGTTTTTCAGCCTTAAGGCACCTGAGGGCTATATCTGATCTTCAGTCTCAGGTTTCATTTGGGGCTGACCGGATTTTCATACTTGTAGTACATGAGTGAAGGATCAGATCTTTAACCTCTGAATACCCGAGAGATATACCGTACAGTATCAGATCTTCAGCAGTAGAGTAGTGGTAGGTGAGGAGTAGATCACAGTAGATCAGGTAGTGAAGGAGTAGATCAGACATTTAAACTCAGGGAAGACTTGGTCCCTTTTCCATAAGTGACTTTTTGTTGATGGCTAGCTCTGATTTTCAACTTCTGGGTACATATTGGCTCTATCTGATTTCTATCTACAGAACACCTCAAGGTAAAAACAGATCATTAAACTCAGGATACCTAAGCTTCAGACTGAGACTTCAGACTGCCCTCCAAGGTGTTTTGGAACTTCTACTCTTGCACCATAGAGAGCATCCTGACAGGAAACATAGTAGCAAACAAGTTCGGCAACAGCACCAAGCATGCGGGACAGACGAGCTGTACAGAGGGTGATGTGATCAGCATCAATCGCACCGAGGTCCCTGACCTGCACTCAATCTACAGCACGCGGTGCTAGACCAAGGCCAGGAAGATGGTGAAGGACCTCAGCCACCCCAACAATGGACTGTTCTCTCTGATGTAGTCAGGAAAGCGATACCGCACTCTAAGGGCTAAATTTTCTATATTTGTATAATGATTATTATTGCACTTATTTTGAATATTTTCTTTTTACACAAAATTTTTCTTTTTTTATTATATTCTTAGTTTATATTCTTTCTATTTGAATTTTTAGGTCAACGGTGGCCGTACAAGCGTTTCACTTCATATCATATTGTGTATGAGTATGACAAATAAAAATTAAATTTATTTTAATTGGTTGTGTAATTCTGTACAACCAAAAATGTTGCTACCGTATTTTTGACGGTAAACTTCTGGCAACCACAGCTGCCATTTTTTTACGGTAAAATTCATGGCTTATTTTTTTTACAGTGCAATAACGTATTTTTTACGGTAAAATTCTGGCAACCACAGCTGCCGTTTTTTTACCGTAAAATTTACGATTTATTTTTTAGTGTAGATCAGAGTTTCAACCATAGTGTTAAATTTTAACTACAGGAAACCTACAGCAGGTCTGATATTTAAACTTGAGCCTTGAGTCCTAGATTACATTTTGAAACTTCAGGTCTAGAACAGATGTTCAATCTGAGGCTACATTTGAGCTCGATCAGATCTTCAACCTATGAAGACTTGATGACAAGATCAGATCTTTAGTCAAATGATATATTTATTAGCTAGCCCAACTGATTCAGCAAAAAGGGGATTAACATAATATATGTTAAATTGTATGGATATGATTTGAATTAGTGAATTACATTAGTAAAGCTAAAGAAAATTGGGAATGTGTATATGAATTCCAACTGTAACAGGACAACTGTGAACCAATTATTTGTGATCTAGACAAAAAGTCACCAGATTTTTATGGAAAATATATATTTTTTTTACAGGAACAAACCTTTCTCAGGGACCTGAGGAGGTTCCTGAGGTGACTCATGACTGCATCTCCTCATCAGTTCATAGTTTTAAAAAATATTACCTTTGGAAGTACAGAAACAGGTAGGAAAAGAGCTGCGCTGTGACGCCTCACTGGTCTGAATTGGCAAGAAAGACAACTTCACACTGAGCGCTTGTGTGAAAGCGAATGCCACAGTAATCTCTTGCTCCACAGCGCAATAAACATGGAGTAAATCAAACCAGCTCCTGCTGATGGGAAGCTCTCGACGTGACTGTGCAGAGGAATAACTGAGGGAGCTCTTATTCGCCTACCTCGAACCATGCACAGCAGGAAAGTATAAAAGGCCATAGCAAATCAATTTCAACAGCAACAAACTCTGAAATGAGTGAGGAATATCAAAAGAAAGCAAAGCACAGATGTGAATAGTGTGCAGATGTCTTATGTCTTCCCATTAGCCCGGCTAATTTTATTTATTAAGCCATGTAATGGAGGCAGCTGTTATACTGAAAGAGCAGCATTTTTTGAACAATCGGATTAAGAAAACAAGCACAGCCTCGTTTCTCTTAGGCAGAAAAAGCACCATAATGGTGATAAACAAGGCTTCCTGACAGGGGAATCAATAAGGAACATCAGACGGTAGCCCAAAAGCAGTAACATTTTTTTATATCGCTCGTGTGCTTCTGATGCATCTTCACTGCTTTTGGCTTACAGTACGTTTAGGATTTATTATATGAGCACTCGAACTCTGAAACAATTTACAGTATATACACTCACACACATCATTAAGAGGCTCTGCGCTATGTTCGCCCTGTTATGTAGCTATAGTGATACAAGAGAAGAAAATATAACGTGCTCACATTTAAAGGTGAGAACATTTTCATGAGCTCTGGTTATTAATTTATCCTCTTTACAATATCGCAAGCTTGTTTCCTTTTTTTCTTTTCTTTCTTATTTTGGCAGACAGTTTACATCGGCTCTCAGCATGTGCCATAAATGTTTTAATGTCCTCTCATGCAAATCAACCGGGACAATAATAATGAACAATGCATCAATCAGTTATACAATTGAAATGAAAAGGGAGAGTGGTGCTTGTTAACATGACTTAAACCACAGCGCTGTTGAATTCTCTGTTTTGATTGGTCAGAAAGAGTTGAAACTCTGACAGTTCAGGTTTATATTAATATAATGCTCTAATGTGATTTAATTTCCATAGTATCAGCTTATTCACAGGAGCATGAATGGTGGATTCTCTATTTAATTTCGAACCAGCAAAAGTGGATTAAATAATGTAATTATAGAGCAAAATAAAATATATTTTGTAACAAAAGAATTTAAAAAATTTGTAGGTTTTTGGAACGTTGCTGGATAACCATCTGAGAAAATTTCAAAAAGGTTTATCATCATCATCATCATCATCATCACCCCATGGTTAATAACCATTAGAACTATTCACTGGTTATTGTTGTTTTCTATTGGATATATATACACATATATATATATATATTTATTTTTTATTTTTTATTTTTATTATTATTTGTGTGTGCGCGTGTGTACATTTTTTTTCCCTTTTCTTTTTTTGGAACTTTCAGTACACCACTTTTCCTTATTGCTCTGCTTCGGTGTGCTGTCTTTGTTGTTTGTTGTTTGAATAGATTAATATGTAAACGATTAATATGAAGTAACACATTTGGCCTGACATACACTAAAGTTATTTTTACTACACCTCAAAGCTTATTTTCCAATGACGTCCTTTTTATTTATAGCCACAACTAAAATTAGAGCTACAGTTACAGGAATCAGTATCGAATCAACACCTTCTGACCAATCAGAATCCAGAATATTTATCCTTCTTTTTGCCAAGCCAGGCTCCATCACACACTCGGCACACAGCACACCAGCATCCTTGATGTATCAGTAAAATCGCCATAAGTGTTCTACAGTGTCAAATACTAATAGAGTCCCTAAATAAACAGAGATGGGTTCATCGACGTCCCTGTCCCTTACAGCAGTGGCATGTTTAATGTATGCTTCTACCCTGACACAACATGCGACAGCGAGGCCACACGAACAACCTCGGTCCTGAACTTTGTGTGGAGGAGGATGAGTCGACAGTGCAGCGCACAATGCACTGATGCAAAGCAGAGTGCTCATGCATGAGCCAGCAAAATAACTCACAATCTGTTTGTTTTATTGTCCGCTAATAAAGAGGGATCTCCACTTGAGCGCAGTCTTGCAAGCCGAGAGAGAGCGAGAATTAAAGAAGACATTAGGAAGGAGGAAAATGAGTAAAGAAGGAGGGAAGGAAATGAAGAGTGAGGAGAAACAAGGAAAGGAACAGTCAGGAGTGTTAAAAAAGAGTGAGCAGACTGAAGGACAGAAATTAAGATCGGACAAGTGAGACTGCAAACTGAGGCAAAACACTGACGTTGAGGGTAAAGAGTGTGGGAAAGAGAAAGAGTAAAGTATACTTAAAAAAATAGAAAATGAACTGAAAGTGAAAAAAGCAAAAAAAGGAAAGAAGGGATGCAGAGAGAGATAAAACTATTACTGTAGGAAGTTGGAAAGAAAGAGAAAGTGTGACAAAGATGAAACACAGAGGTCATGGATAGAGGGAAAGAGACAGAAAGACAGAATTGTAAACATTATTTATTTATTTATTTATTTTTTACAAAAAAACAGAAAGATGAGAGAGAGTAGGAGAGGAAGATCAAAGATGGAGAGAAGAAAAGTGAGAGACAAAAAAAGAAGGAATGAAAGAAAAAGAAGTGGAACGAAGGAGAGACAGACGGGGACGGAGAGAAAGGGGTAGGACTAAACAAAGTGAGACAGGGAGCGAGAGAGATGTAAAGCAAAAGAGGAGGAGAAACAGGAAAGATTCAAAGACAGAAGGAGGAAGGATTGGGTTATAAGCCTCGAGATAACGAACGAGAGAAAAGGCAGAAAAACAGAGAGAGAGAGAGACAAAGAGACAGAAAGTGGTTGGGACAGGCAGAGAGAGCAAGCGTGTGAGAGAAGGAGTGATTTCCTGCTCTCTTTCTCACTCTGCCTGTCCCATCCTCTGTCTGTCTCTCTCTATTTGCTTCTGTCTCTCTACCTGTCTCCTATTCTCTCTCTCTCTGTCGCTCTTGCGTCTGTCTCTCTTTTGTCGTTCCTTTCCTGACTGTTTTTCTAAAGAGTTGACATTAGACCGTCCTCACTCCTGCCAATAAAGCTTTGTTAATTACACTGAATTAATAGAGTGAGACACAAAGAGTGATAGAAACAGAAAGAGAGACAGAGAGATGGATGAGGAAGGTGAAATAAGTTGCTCCCTGTCTACATTTATTTAAAACAGGAAAGTCAGGAATAGCTCTTAAACACTCCGACAGGGTGATGAAAAAAGGAGGGAAGGACAGGCGGAAAACCTGATTAAATCACACTGCAGAGAAACGGCCTCTCTCTCGATTCCTGGCTCTCGATCTCAGCACAGCCAGCTCATCTCGCACATGCACAATGTCAGAGAAGGACTTATAAACCTCGGTGAGCTCTCACTCGCTCCGGCTGGGTACTGCAGAGCACAGAGCAGGGCGAGCTGCCATCAACACGCTCTCTGTAATGTACACTGTGCAGTCTCAGCACTCGACACACTGCTCTGCCCAGCTGACCCGATCTGATCTGATCTCCGGAGCTACACGGCGCATACAGTCGATGCTGTACATGTTTAAAAGAGCAGAAAAAAAACCTTCATCTGCAAAAGACGGCACAAGACATCAGCTGATTAAAGAGATCCAGTTGAGCTCCTGATTTAAAACACACGCTTTAAATGTGACGTATTATGCGCACTTTTAACAAGTCAGTATTGTTAATAAACGTGTCCTTTAATGTTCCAGCTGAAATCACTGTCAGGTTTAAATGTAAACCAGCTACTGCCTCCCGGCCTCACACCCCTTTGCAGAAGTGCATTTTTCGAGCCAGTTAGAACACAAGAAACGGGATGACCCTCCAGGGTCCGGGTTTGATTCCCGGGCAGGTTCAATTCCCATCTCTGTGTGCAGGGAGTTTGCATGTTCTCCCTGTGCTTGGTGGGTTTCCTCTGGGTACTCCAGTTTCCTCTCACAGTTCAAAGCCATGTAGGTTAACTGCCATTCCCAAATTGGCCATAGTGTGTGAATGAGTGTGTGTACAGTATGTGTGTGTGCCGTGCCATGGATTGGCACCCTGTCCAGGGTGTACCCTGCCTTGTGCCCTAAGTCTCCTGGGATAGACTCCAGGCCACCCTGTGACCCTGAATTAAGCGATATAGATGATGAGTGAGAGTGAGATGTATTAATTGATCTAACATTTTTTCCTTTCTTATCCTTTTTTTCTGGTTAATGATGATATATAATGGGATAAAAATATTATCCCATGCACCTACTGTACTTCAAACATTCTTTTGTGCACAGAAACATATCAGTGCTACACGTGTAATGCACATGCATTTTGAAATACACTCTCTTTCCACAATTTACTCTGCTGGTTCAAGTTAAGGTGAAGTGTGTGTGTGGGGTGTAATTAAGCAGCAAAAGCAGTCGCTATGTCCCATATGGCCTTATTAACCCCTATTAACACACACGCATGACTACTGTATAAGCACTTGATTTATCAAAGCATAACAGTAAGAGGACACTAACAGCTCCTCTGGGGATTCCTAGCGCGCATCACGGAAGGCTGAACCACTGGGTTTTTAATATTTCATTTTCAGGAAGGGAGGCTGACAGGATCAGAATGTACAGCACACAGCCTGATGGAAGAGCTTTGGCACAACAGCTCGAGACTTTCTTAGAAGCTTTTTACGGTATGAAAAACATGCTACTTACATCACTAATCCTAAACTGAGCAACCGTTTAATCCACAATGTCTTATAAAACTGTTGAGCTTCATTATGATATACAGTACAGACCAAACGTTTGGACACACATTCTCATTCAAAAAGTTTGAATTTGTATTATGGCAAGAAAAAAGCAGCTAAGTAAAGAAAAACGAGTGGCATCATTACTTTAAGAAATGAAGGTCAGTCAGTCCGAAAAATTTGGAAAACCTTGAAAGTGTCCCCAAGTGCAGTCACAAAACCCATCAAGCGCTACAAAGAAACTGGCTCATATGCGGACCGGCCCAGGAAAGGAAGGCCAAGAGTTATCCTCTGCTCTGCTGCGGAGGTTAAGTTCATCCGAGTCACCAGCCTCAGAAATCGCAGGTTAACAGCAGCTCAAATAAGGTTCATGGCAACTCAAATAACCACTCTTTACAACCATGGTGAGCAGAAAAGCGTCTCCAAACGTACTGTACAGTAACATACAGTAACAGGATGGAAGCTGAATCTTGGTTTACTTGTAAAATAATCATAAATGTATTCATAATTATTTTTAACAATGACAAATGTAAATCGAATTGAATTGAATGGCATGACAGTGCAGGTGTACAGATGTGCTAGTATAGTGCCATACTTAATAATTTCTTTCATTATTTCTATCGCGAACACTTTCACTTAACGCTACTTCGGACTCATGTTTCTCCTTGAATTAAGGTTGTTCTTTTTTAGTGTGTTGTTGTTCAATAAGCTCCGGAGTTCAGAGTTCAGGGTTCAGACAGCAGAAGATGAGGCTGTAAGCGAGGTCACGTCCCCCTGTTTGTTTACACAGCAGTGCGACTGCTAGGGCCAAAGTTGGCTGGACATCGAGCGCTCGCTTTCTGATGACGCAAACCAGCGCAGCCGAGCACTCATGGAAATTCGATTTGATGAAACGAGCAGTCGTGCTTGTTGACAGCAGTGGCTAAAAACCTAATCGGACATGAAACAGCAGTAATTTATATAATTCAGTGCGAATTCAAGAACAAAACCTGATTACAAACGATTACAGAAGCCTTTTTTTTTTTTGTCGGGGTGATGAATAATTATATATACAGTATACACAGTATATACTTTTTACCATTCGGCTTTTTTTCTTCACTACATGTTCATAGATATTTCATACCTTTAAATAGAAACTTGTTAATTTAATTAAAATCCATATTTTTTAAATATAACTTTATGACAAAACGGTTAAAATATTCCTTTAATGAAAAAAAATAAAAATAAAAATGCATTTCCTTTTTTTTCACCCCAAATATGTCATACTCAATTCCCACCTGTCACTGGTTAGTCAATTATTAACCAACTAATACATTAAGAAATAAAAATTTATTTGATTGCAAAAAATATATATTCTTAATTATACAATTAAAAAAAAAATCCTATTTCAGCTTTAATCACAAACATTGAACATGTTCATAAAATAAAGAAATCATAACTATCTAGCATACATCCCACGTAATGATGTCCACAAGCGACATAATTTACTGCATTTGATTTAATATTAAAAAGTCACCATTATGTACTTGTGCATTGTGACCCAGGACTGTTATTAGCTACATTTAGCTGCTCAGAGACGTTGTCTTTAGCATGTGTTGGGAAAGACAAGGATTCTGTGTGCTCAGTGTACAATATAATCACACACAGGTGTTCTCTGCTTCAGCCTGCTGGAGTTGGAGTATTTGTGCATAACGCAGCTGTTAAAGCAGCATTGAAAGAGCACTCAGAGTGCCAGGTCTGCGATCCTGGCTTTCAGGTTTTCCTCATGCAGAGACTGCTGTAGAGCTAGAGCACCACTTAACACCCAACAAACACCACTTCATCCTGGCACATTTACAAATGATCTCAGAGTGCGTTCCAGATCAACCCACTGCACTGGCAGAAAAAGGGGGAAAGCACTGATTCGCCCAAATGTGTGTGTGTGTGTGGTGTGTGTGTGGAGATCTGGGAAAACCCTTCCTATCATCAAGAGTTGACGTTGTCTTACTACAGGTATATATGGTTCGGAAAACTACAGAACTCAACTGTGTTTCTCTTTTGCATGTATCTAAATTACTTTAAATGTTTGCATTTATAGGAGAAAATCACATTTAGAGAGATAATTGCAATACCTTAAAAACACCACACTAACCTTTACATTTATAACCTGATCAAGTAATTAAAACACGACATTACTGCAAAATGAATAAGGTGTTTAACGGAGTATCACAGTGCTTAAACATGAGACTCGTCCTCATCTCGTCACTCCGCTGAGCTCAAATAAAAGCTGGGCAAGATGGCAAAGATAAACTGTGAAAATGTTCAATTAACCACATAATCAAACTCATGATATGGATCTGTGCCATCGTCGATTTACAAAAGCCTGCAATGTATTACAATTAATAAGAACATAGTTAGGAATTTATATTGATTTTGTCAATAATTTTAATTTCTGTTTTTCTAAAATAACAGTTAAGGTGCCAAATAAATAATGACATCTGCTCAGCTGTGCCATTATTGTTGCTAAAAATGTAATACTTTTTGAAAACTAAATGCCAAATATAAGAGGGTATGTTCACATTACAGACCACGTTGTTCAATTCCTGATTTCTTTGGTCAGAATGTCAGAACGGTTCACATTCATACTTACAAGTGAGGACTCTAATGTGGATGCATCTGTCCTCCAAAATTGCATGCCTTTGCACACTGACACATTTTGCTCATGCCATCTGGTATATTTGTGCCACTGCATATTAATTTCAAATAATGTACGTGAATTGAGCAAAAATTTGCAGACTGGGTGGAGTAAGACGGCTGTATTTGTTGTGGTCTAGAGGGAAGGAAGAAATCTAGACGCCTCGCTTTAGCTGTTTTAGCAGCTGTTGCTAGCACTTCTATGAAATCCTCATGCTGCTGATGATGTCAGCGAGCGTCCTGTGCATGTATGGAGGCAAAAAAGTTGCATGACTTCCGACCTGACCGTTCTCATTCAAGTCACATGATTGCGTATCAGAGATACAGTGGAGCCTTGGATTGCGAGTAACTTGGTCTTGGTAAAACATAAATTTAAACTTAATAAATGAGCGAGTGCTTTATATACGAGTACTACGCGTTTTCTTCGCCTGCCGAGGGTCACGTGATCACAACTGAGCAAATGGTGCTTCTCTCTCGCGCGCTGTGGGATTGTGGGTAATCGTCTCCCATGCTCATTCTCAGTGCGCGTGCGTCGCTCATATAGTCAACATCCCTGCGTGCATGTACGTTGTGACCACGTGTGTGCACGTACAGCAAAAGCATGCGTCATTAGTGACGTTCCTTGTTAAAGAAGTTTCCAGACAGAGCACTGTTTCCGTTAGTGTGTGTGCGTTTGTGCAAGCACGCATGTGTGTGCATGAAAGTCATCCTATACAGTATCCCCCTCCCTCCTCCTCTCTTCAGCTTCGACCATACACACGTGCATGTGCACAAACATGCACACACACACACACACACACACACACACACTAACGGAAACACTACTCTGTCAGGATTCTTTTCAAAAGTAAAGTGCAGGTTAATTTTTTTATTTTTACTTTGCAATTTGTATTAATTATTTTTATATGCAAATTTGTGGAACAAAGAGTTTCCAGAAAGCGCTTCCGGAACAAATTATGCTCGCAATCCAAGGTTTAACTGTATATCTGATCTAGGACCACATCTGAAAGTGACTCAGGGCTGATCTTAAAAACATCAGATTTTGGGGTTCAGACAGCCCTAAAAAATCTGATCTGTGTCACATTAGGGGGAAAGAAATCAAATTTGTGTCACTACCAGGGTGGTAAGCTGGTAAAATAAATACATATCGTAATTTAAACCTTAATCTCAATACATTCCAAAATAATCACAATGTGATTTTTCTTTTATCAAATTGTATAGCTGTAATGTTTGTGATACATAAGCAGTCTGAAGTCAACCACTAAGGCATTTCTATGGATTTTACATCTGATTTCTTCAACCTGAGCTAGATTTCGTATTGTGATGTGACTACAGTATATCTCATCATCAATGCCACATCATCATATCACTCATCTGTAAACAAAATAACCAACTAATCAGTCAACAGTGGGTTTCTTCATCGTTTTGTCAATTCTGTGCAACCGTACAATAATAACGCACATAATAGTGCACAATCAGCAACCCTCGGATCACAGCTAACAATCATAATCCAGAGCAAAGGTCAGACACATGACTTGATTATTGCTGACTAATCCATAATTATCGTTCGTACAGACACACAGATATAAAGCTGAGGGAAAACCAGAAACGCAAAGGACTTAAACCAGGAGCCTCACAAACCATTATTGACTATTATTACATTTCTTGTTAGTTTTCCTTAATAAAACAACTTTCCATTTCACTAATGATGTACATAAAGAACCTAAACAAAACAATTGTCCGAGTTACTTGACATTAAACTGTCTTTATGAACATGCAGTTTAAATATAAAACAGAAGAAAGAATCAATACAATCAGAGGCATGCATCAGTCGCAGTGTAATTTCCTGCCACTTCAGAAACAAACTAAACTGAACTGAAGATTATAAATGATCACAAATCTGTTTTAAAATTTAGGTCTTAGTTCAGTTTGCATTATTTTACAAAACGTAAAGGAATATTTGTGCATGTTACATACAGATTCCAAAAAAACCTGTAACAATCTAGCACAATAATCTTACAGTTTAAAATAATAATAATAACAATAATAATAATAATAATTCAAGTTTTGGCTTGATTACATGTTAGAATTGCTTGATAAACCCAAGTGCTGACGGTGAGTGAGTCATCAGGGTGAGTGTCAATAGAGTCATTACTAGACAATTAAAAAAATCTTTTGTTGCAGTACGTCTTAATTTTTCTTCATCTCTTTGTAAATCAAATTAAAGAAGAACAATTTTAAATACTGCACATCTTTTTTGGAAAAATTAATTAATAATTAATGAATTAATACCGGTTAAAAGATTTTGGTCTTTGTCCCTATTTGTAAAAAAGCTGTGTTTTTAGAGCAGTTCATCATAGAATTATTTTTTTTTTTTTAATTAAAAATCAGCATTAATGTTAGTCTAAAACATGCACGTACAAGGTTTATAATTTTTGCTTTCAATAAGAATGCTGGAGGCACTTTGGCTTAGTGGTTCTGTCGCCTTGCACCCCCAGGGTCTGGGTTCAATTCCCACTCAGGTCTGCCTGCATGGAGGTTGCAGATTAATTCAATTGCCATTTCATAATTGCCCATAGTGTGTGAATAAGCGTGTGTTTGTTTATCTATGTGTGCCCTGTGCTGGATTGGCATCCCGTCCAGGGTGTGCCCTGCCTCATGCCTTACGTAAGTCTACTGGGATAGGCTGCCAACCCCCGCAACCCTTCATACAAGATATAGCGGTTGAGACAATAAGTGAGAATGAGAACGAAAGCTGTCATTCTAATAATGAGAGTTTCTATAGTAGCTGCTTGACCTTCAACTGAATACTCATTCAGATTTTTTTTTCCTTTGATGGATTTGTACTTTTTGAAGTGCTTTTATCTAATGTTATATACCTAATTCCTAGCAGGATCAATTGACCTTTGCCTGGTTGACTATGGCTGGTTGATTTGGATTATACGCCATTCTCTACATCCTCACGTTTTAGAGTTTACAATACCTACATACTGTATTCTAGTTGGCTCTGATATGACATTATATCAATATCACAATTAACTAAACATTTTTCAATTATGATTAATGAGCGATTATTAATTTTATTTATTTATTTATTTATTTATTTTTGCCCTTATAGTTCATAGTACATGAAAAAACATAGTCTGAAAAAATTATAACTGCCATGGGAAAGATCAAGTTAACTAGGAGTTCTGAATGTCGGTTTCGATTTATTTTCAATTAATTGCCCAGCTGTAGCTCGCACTCAGCTTTATGAAGCTTAAATTGTTCCGAAGCTGGCGTGAGGATGTTTAAACTGCATTGGCTGCATGTAAATCACTTCCAGGTGCCATTATTGATTTCACATGCTGAGCTTTTCCACTGACCCTGGGACGGCCGTGCCTCGGCTCATCAGAAACGCTCCTGTGCCATTGATCCGTACAGACAGTGTTCAGTTCCCACCAATGCCTACAAAGGGTCCTCAAGCATAACCCTTAACGCTCAGCTGCTCCTGCGAAGCCGGTTCACCGGGCTTAGCCAGTGTTATCAGCTAAATCTATTTCCAGTTTTGGAAAATAAGGAATGCAAAGAACAGTACATCACAATTATAACCTCTAATAGTAGAACTGTAAAAAAATTTTTAAGGGGGATCGTGTGGTCTAACACTACGTTCACACCGAAACACTTATATTAGTTTATGCTAATTATTAACGTATGTCTTTATTTTTAGATTCTTCCTTTTTGTTGGAGTTTTATTGAAAGCACCAAGTGAATCAGGTATCAATACAAACTACAGAGCTACAGGGGTTATGCAATGTGTAGTTGTAGCTGCTAAAATAAAAAGCAAATCTTTTCCTGCTCAAATAAACTACTTGTCTATAGACGGCAACAGGCAAATGACCACAACGGTCAATCATTTCAATATTCAACCTTGACAGAAATCTAGAGACCACCAGATACAATATTATCACGATACCTAGGTGCCGATTCAATACACGCGATTCAATGTCCCAATTCCATTTTTTTTTAGTTTATTACAATTCTAAACTAACTTTGCTTCCTGCAGTTTAAAACAACAGGATTACAGAGAAACTGCAACATTACCACCTCAAATGCAAACATACAGTATACAAGAAAAAGTATGTGAACCTTTTGTACCTTGTAATATATGTAATAAATGTGATCTGATCTTCAAGTCAAGAGTATTGACATGAATTGAGACAAATATAATGAGCCTAAAATAGCACAAAATAATTTTGATCATTCATGTATTTATTGAGAACAACCATAAAAACCTCATGGTGCTTGTGGAAATCCTTGAGTTAAAAAAAAGCCAACTGGAGTCTTGTTAAGAAAATGAGTTTGGAGGTGTGGACTAGAGCTGATTAAAAACCACTCAAACATTTAAAGTTTGCTCCGCATAAGGAGAATACTTGTAGAGAATAAATGTAGAGCTTTCAGAGGCTCTACAATCAAGAACCGTTGATTTACATAAAGCTGGAAAGGGTTACAAAGTGATTTCAAAGACTTCTACCAAGAAGTGGACGCCCAGTCAAACTGACCCAAAGAGCACAGCAAAGACTCATCAGTGAGGAAAAGGAACAACCCTGAGTGACAAGCAAAGATTTAAAGGCATCATTGGAATCTGTGTTCATTAGTCTGCAGACCGTAAAACATTAAAAAAGGCCAATCACCTTCATTTATCAGAAATTTCATCCGAAGACGGGGTTTGACTTGAACACCCCTTGTATGTATTACAGTCCTACAAATGCTGCTTTGTCTGTGGCAGTGTGGTGTGGAAATCGTACATAGGCACAGAATTATAACATGAATAACAATGTGAATCGAAAGAGCGGTGCTCTCTCTCAAAACCTTCCCCTGAGTGAACCCTGGTCATCTCAAGATGACTGAAATATTGCTGATTGCATAATTGGCTGAATCATGCATTAGTTGTTTATATAACTGTTTACATAAAACCCATAGTGCTGTTTATATCACTGGGCACAGCTTGAGTATGAGCGTAGACGTGTGTGTGTGTGTGTGTGTGTGTGTGTGGAGCAAATAATAAATCACAGAATATTTATGACTGCCATCATTGTGTTCAGGGAAATAAAGCAGTCAGAGGGTATAAAGCTCTGAAAGGATCAGTCGATCTATCACAGATCCGGATCAGCATGACTGTTCTAATCCCTTCACAGAACCTGCAAGATGAGCGAAAGGAAGTGCAGAAAGAGTGCTCGGAGCATAAATATGCAATGAAACATAGCTATAGAGCTGCGCTCAGATGGAAATTGCTTACTCAGGGATGTGATAAAAGTGACTTGACTCATTTCGACACATAGTGTGACTGGGGAAGCTCCTAAAATAACCCAACTACTGTATAGTCACTTTAGGTCACATAACATCCACTAACTGAAACACTCTTTCAGGATTATAGCAACTCTTTTATCTTTATATGATATGGGATTTACTGTACATACTGTATACTGTACAAGTGTATCACAATACTTCTGCATTCTGGCTGAGAAGTTGGTGATTATTTTTCTATATTAAAAAAATGCCTCTTCACAGGTTTATATTAACGTGCAGATTTTTCATTATGTTATCGCTTTTACGTATGATGTTTTTGTGGGCGGAGCCTAAGCTGAAGGTAAAGGAACATGGTAACTAACACTGGCTTATATTTTATTTTGATGATCTGAATATGTGAGCTCATTCCGGCACCAGGACCGGAATGTAAAACCCAGACGCACTCACACACTGGATGGACGATAGAACGGGAAGATCATCCATGGTACTGTCAGACACTTAAGCGATACCTCGAACTTTTTATTGTTTTGCCTCCAGCGAACACCATGACGCAATCATGACGTAGGCTCTATAAAGAGGCCACATGTTGCCCAAGAGGAGAAATATACTCTATGCTAATACATTTTATAGGCAGGTAAGAAGGATTTATGAATACAGCTTACACCAATCGGCTTGCTGCACTTAGACAGATTTAATCAAGCCTCCGCTAATCCATTTAGCACAGCGTGAAAAGAAAAAGCAAAGGAGCATAATTGCCTATAAAGCCGAAGCTGGTCAAAACAGAGAAGCCAATGCTAACTGAATAAACGGCTGCTAACTGTTTGCTATAGTTTCTCAGGGTGTGCTTATGTTATTACTGAGCACACAGAGAGCACACACACAGGCCTGATTATCTGGGAGGCTGTGAGAGCTTGCACACGTGCGGGTGTCATAAAGGTCTTTTAAATACATGTGTTATCGGTGGTGTATTTACATTTCATCACACACATACTGTATAAAACAAGTTACATATAAAATGAGTTGCCGGCAATAACTTGACAGAGGTAAGTAAATAATGTCACCATAAATGTGTGTGTGTGTGTGTGTGTGTGTGTGTGTGTGTGTGTGTGTGTGTGTGTGTGTGTGTGAATTCACCTATAAATTCAAAAGCAATAAAAAAAAGCACATTTATAGTAGTGTAGAATTATGGCACCTATTTTAAATAAAAGTATATATCAGTTATGTAAATATGTATCTAAACAAATATTTAAAAAGTCAAACGTATGAATACATGGAAGTAGCCTCAAATGGTGTCTGTTAAACATATTTAGACCCTTCTATACTATTATACAAGAAAAAAAGCCATCCTGATCCAAGTCTAGTAAAGCAGAAGCTTATATGCATATGGGTGCTTATGGGTTTCCTGAGAAATGTAAAATCAAGCCATTTACTGTATCTATACCAAGAAAACATTAAGTAAATGCTACATGTAAGTACAAATTAGTAAAAAAAAAAACATCATACAACGGTACGACATATGGCACAACCCAGCAGAAATCTTTGGTTGAAAAAAAAAAAAAACCTTGTGATGATGCTAACTTGGCACAACGTTGGTATTTCGGTTTTTGAACGTTAGAATAATTTTGATGAAATGATGTCAGAACGAATTAACTACATGGCAAAGGGATAACAATGAACAAATGCCCAATATTAATAACGAACCGATGACATGACCGAGGAACTCGCACTCCGCTCAATGCAGTAAGAGCACTGTGTGTTTTCCACTGGACCACTAGGGGGCAGGCTGTTGATGCTAGGAAATGCACGTACATAACAATGAGCGCTACAAAAAATACCAGCCAACAATTTACCTGCTGTTGTGTCTGTCCCAGTTTCTAATCAAAATTCTAAACCCTGTTAGAAACTTAAGGTACTATGGATGTGGTTGGACGATAGATGTTAATCGCCATAAACGCTCCAAATAAAGGTCAAAGTTTGGTTGTTTAGAGATTGTCTCCCAATTTAAATATTTTTATTTGTAACACCAAATCTGCTGCTTTTGATATTGTAACTGTTGTTTAGGGAATTTTTTTTTCAAATATAGGCATTATATCACCGGTGAGGTCAACATACTGTGATTTACTTAATTGACTTATTTAATTACTTATTTAATTAAAAAAATAATAAAATAAATATAAACCTTTTGAACCCTGAAGCTTAAAATACCAGTTCAGTTTAAGTTGATTCATATTTATATACATATTTAAAAGGATTTGACGTCCCTAATGTGTGTGTGTGTGTGTGTGTGTGTGTGTGTGTGTGTGTGTGTGTGGGTGGGTCTTTGAGTGCATGTGCATGTGCTGGCAGGCTATTATCCTGCCTCATTCCCATGGAATGCCTACTTTAGCCGAGCTGCAGCTATTGATAAAAAGTTATTCTTAGCGTGTGTGTGAGTCAGCGACGTGTGTGTGTGGCATTTCAGGTCCTGACCTCCAGGCTCTGCACTTCCTGTAGTGAAGTAGCTCAGGCACAGCATCATAGCCCTCACATGGCGAAACATTTAAACTTCATTTCCATCTTATTCTATGAACTTCACCCTGAACACACACACACACACGCACACACACACACACACACACACACACACAAACTCGGTGCTTCTTTTCACTAACATCATAAAGAGTATTTCCAAATTAAATGTGCCAAAATCCTCAAACAAACAGTGAATTACAAATCCACATGTACAAACCTTTATAGTTGATCTTACCTGCGTAGTTAAATCCATCTAGTTCTTCGTCTGCTCTATTTTCACTTAAAAATTTTTTTAAAAGTATCGCCATCCTTTGCCCTTATTTGAGATATTTCACGCCAGGCCAACAGTTCTCATGATTTAATAATTCACCCTGTGAGTCAAGCAACAGCAATACCATGGATTCTCAACCGTAGGCATGAAAATGTCAGGCCTAAGAAAATCAAGTTTGGAGTACTCACACACTCACTCACTCACTCAGTCACTCTAAGTAACTGCTCTTGCCTTATCAGGGTCACGGTGAATCCAGACTATGTCAGGATGACTGGGCATGAGGCCGGATTCCACCCCAGGTGGAACATTAGTCCATCACATGGCACCATATACACACACGCACACACAAACTCGTTCATGCTTAGTGGCAATTCATCCTAGCCAGTCCATCTACTAGTACAGTATGTTTTGAGAGCTCTCAGAGAATAATCAGAATCTGAGAACCTGGAATAAACTTGCACTGGGATAGCATGCAAAAGTAACCTAAGGTCAGGACTGAACCTGGGTCTCGAGTACTGTTTAATCAGTTTACACTGAGTCTGCAAGAAATTAATTGACTAATCCAATATGCAATGGTGGCCAAAAGTATTAAGACACCATATTCCATGTATTATAGTTCTCCCTGTGCACAAAAAAGATGATGTCACTAATTAGTTTCGACCTGACCATGTACTAGTGGTACAGTATTCAGCTTTTGAAGCCATGGCCTGGGTCATCTCCAGAGGTGGCAACTAAGAAAGGAAAACTACTTTTTTTCTGGATGTGACCCTTTTTATGTAGGTTTCATCTGGGTTGTCTGGTTTCCTCCTACTTCCCAACGTACATATCCACGCTGCCCTGCAACACACTGGCATGGAATCCAGCCTGCATTCCTGGCTCACACTCACCCAGGTTTCTTGGCAAGGGCTCTGGCCCTTCTCTGGATATCTCAGAATGAGTATACTTATCTGTTTTTATCCTATCCATTGTTAGAACACATTTTGGCTTCGTTTCTGTTAATGGATACAGGATGTAATACTTTACTTCCTGGTTTTCACTTGTATCTGTTCTTGCAATTACTCAATAATATACAGTATTTGGCCTGGTTTCTGCCTCTGTACCCCAGCTCTTCTCACACACACACACACACACACACACACACACACACACACACACACACACACACACACACACACCTTCCCTGGCTCACTCAGGTTCCTCAGCCACACCACTTTAATAACCATAACCCCTACCTCTATGTGTGTCTGCTCCTGAGTGCTGCTACTGTGTCTGGCTACTGAATACACACACAGGCCTAATGAGCGTTAAAGATCTTGCAGGACTGATAAAAAACACTCAGAGCTCTGTGTACAGTATAAACAAGTGATGAAGCCATTAAATGTACTGTAGATAGAGACTGCATTATTGATTACAATACAGCAAACGCGGACAAAACAAACCTAAAAGTCCATGCGATACGACATACAGTACACTTTGCTACGGATAAGATGTTTCTAGCGAAAAAGAAGAAAAGCCTTGTTATTTATAATAATGCCACAACCATTAAAGACTTCTTACGTAACTCTGGTTATAAAGGTGTCATAATACAGAGGTAAGAGGTTCATGAGATATAACAGAGCTAAAACAAGCCACTTAAAATGCTTGCACTGTAGAATATGATACTTTAGCAAGTGAATACTTGATACGTTTCTTAAAATGAGAGTACAACAAACCAAACATACGATTATTAACCTTTTGGTTAAATTTACGCAAAATGTTCTTGTTCTATTTGGCAGATAAGGTTTTGGGAATTTAGTTCTTGAAAGAAGCAAAATTTAGGCTTCAGAATTTAGGTGAAAAAAAGTTTATTAATCTGCAATATATTTCGTTTTTTTTTTTTTAAGTTATTTCAATATTATATAAGTAATTTTTGTGCAACATACTGTATATCACAGACGGAATTTTTCAAAATGACTCCATTTGCATCACCTAAAGAGAATCAGTCCTAGAAAAAAAATATTCCTTAAAAGAATTACTATGGTTTCATGTCACTGTTCAGAAATGTTTGTACATATAAACAATTTATATATTTATATATTTAACTGTTATTGTCTCTTATCTCACTTTCCATGTACAAGTGACAGGAAACACACACACACACACACACACACACACACACACACACACACACACACACACACACACACACAATGGCATGTTTGTCCTTGTAAACCCTTTTCACACCTGGTTTGCTAAGGTTATGTTTTTATGTGACGTTGGAGGTATTTTCACTCGGCTCCACTGGTTTCAAGCGCACCAAATTGTTTGCACATGTGAACTGTTCAGGAATTTGGAAGCTGTGCTTGGTTGGTCATTTGCTGTTGAATCTCATTAAGGTGGTTTTAACTTTAAAGGTCACAGACGTGCATTCTTTATTTAAAAAAAAAATAAGAATAATTTTAATGATATTGATGTGTTTTCATTCAAAAGTTGTGCCATTTGAAATCAATCTACGGACGTCCAAATATTATATACTATACTCCTTGCTGCATGGTCAAAATTCAAATTCCAAAGGGTGGAGTCAGACCAGATCCAGCTACTAATTAAGCTACTACTTAATCTGTTTTATTTAAGGCTGTAACACATCACATGAATGAGCCTTAGGAGTTAAGATGTTGGATCAGGTATAGATCTACTCTCTGGACAAGTAGCTAATTAGTAGCTTATTTTAAAGTAGATTATTAAATCTGGCACATATCTTCTCTTTTACTCAACATTTTGATTTCACTTATGGTTCAGGTTAAACTTCAGGCGGATATATATACTGTAAGTACTGCAAAAGTTTCATTAAAATCTGTCCAGACAGTTTTGCATGCTGCAATGACAAAATCTGAGTGGACAGACATACATACATACAGACATACAAAAAAGAAAAATTTCTAAAACAGGTTTCAGGTCCTCCAATGTATAAAACGTAAATATATCATTGAAAGAGAGATTTCTAAACCTGCAGTTAAAAGAAGAGATGTAACATTTGATGCTCATTCATAAACATTCACTGAGTGCGTTATTTAAATTTTATTTATTTTTAATAAAATTTAGAAAAAATGTTACTTCAAGTTTGTGACCATGACTAGATTAAACACATCTAAATATTGTGCTGAACTGTGATCTATTTATTAAAAATATAATATACACACCTTTGGACACACCTTCTCATTCAAAGAGGATTTGTATTATGGCAAGAAAAAAGCAGCTAAGTAAAGAAAAACGAGTGGCCGTAATTACTTTAAGAAATGAAGGTCAGTCAGTCCGAAAAGTTGGGAAAACTTTGAAAGTGTCCCCAAGTGCAGTAACAAAAACCATCAAGCGCTACAAAGAAACTGGCTCACATGCGGACCGGCCCAGGAAAGGAAGACCAAGAGTCACTGTGAATCAGGCCTTCATGGTAGAATATGGTAGAATATTATATATATATGGTAGATATATGGTAGAATATTATATATATATATATAATTTTTTCATAATTTCTCATTAATCATAGACCTATGGTACTCTTTCATTTCAGTTAAATCTAAGCTTTCTTTTGGGTAAGTATTTAAGCTAGAATTGCTAATGATTAATTAAAGTTTGATTAATTGCTGTTAAGAATTCAACCATGTAAAAATGTATAACATGTTAATGTTTGTTTTGCGTCATTTTCTCTTGTTGCTCACATCAATTAACTTGTACACCACAAGAGGGCAAACATGCACAGCAGGTAATGCGCAGTAATGGAAGGGGTATTTTTAACGTGTGAAGTTGGCCTTACATGATCAACAAAACCCATGTCAATTTCCTACCAGGCAGTTTCTTTTAAAATATTAAAATAAAATAAAATAAAAATAATAAATGTTTCAGCTTGTACTGTCTGTTTAGATGGTATTCCAGGGGAAAGAATGAAAAAAAAATGTTTTAAAAACTCATCAAATGTGATCGGTCCTTCTTGATGTGGAACATTTTAACGCTGTTTTCCTAACAGTAACTACATAAAACATGATTCAGACGAATGCACGCAAATTTTTATGAACGAACAAAAGCAGTCCAGTGCCACTGTGTCTCCTTAAATTAATTATTATCCGTCATTCAGCCGCCTGTTTCTCAGATAGCAGTTATCACACTAATAAACATGCAGTAAAGTCTGTGTGATGTGACAACATGGTATCGATATTATGATCAATTATATCAATATTCCCAGAATACAGGAGCTATGTTAATTTACATTTACAGAATTTACTAGATGTCTTTATCGAGAACGACCTGGGAGATCAAAAAGTGCTTTGTGCTCACTATCAGATTACCTTAGGCAATATGATGACAATTTTATAATCAGTTATGAAATATGGATCTTTTGGCTTTGATCAAGTGACTACCTGGACGTCAGCCACAACAGCAGACGGCGGAAGCTACATTAACCCGACATTAGGCTGCTGTGTTTTTCGTTGATAATTACATCCGAAGTGTATTTCAGAGCCAAAAAATAACAGAAAGATGACCCGATGATTACCTAATGAACTACTGGATTACCCGAGGCTTTGTCACACACAACCTACAATAGCAATTCATAGCGTCTGTTCTGCTGATTATTTTCATTAATTATTATTTCATTATATTCATCATTATTATTTCACATTTCAATGTTGTGGACTTCATAATTATTCAAAACAGAAAAAAAAACTTGTAGAAATGGATAAAGAAGATAATAAGGAAGTTCATTTCCCGAACATTTGCTATCATAATTTGTAATTTGTGATTCTACCTGGATTTGAGCTTATTAATTAATTTCTAACTAATAAAATATAAAATGGAAAGACAGCACGCTATGTAGGGTGTACAATCCCTTGCTCCACACACCAAGTAGTGCCCTTAATCAGTGGTTAGAGTGTGATATGGGATTTATCCTTGTTTTAGAAGCGATTAAGCTTTTAGCGCTCGCATAAGCTGGAAAACACAACATGAAGGTTCAAAGGGAATTCAAAACAATTACTAAAGAGACAAAGTGTTCTTCAAAATGACATTATCAGATATATCTGCTTTCTTACTGAAAAACAGGTTTGAAAACTGGCAAACGGTAGGTAAAGACCCTTTCGCGATCCAGAAATGAGCAGGACCATGGCAGAGAGACAATCTGAAGGATAATCAGAGGGATTGTACAACATATGTGTTTGGAGCATGTCTTTGATTTATTTGGGGATTTCTGATATTAACACGGTCAAAAAAGGACATACAGTACACCTAATATTCAAATGAATGAAGGTCCACAAATTCTGTGGATTTAAAGGCTTTAAGTAAAACCTGCTGTATCTATTCCACAACCAGCTTTAATGTGTTTAGCTGATGACCTGAGGTTCTGCTAAAGAATAATGAGGTTCTCCTCCTCCTCCTCCTTTTCATTATTCCTCAGCCCCTGAGCATGATGCTACCACCACCATGCTTAACACTTGGGTTTGGGTTTGTTCTTGGGGTTGAATGCCTTATCTTTACTCTTCCGAGCATACCTTTTGTTCAAACATTTCTCCAGAAGACTGGTTCTTTGTACATTTCTGATTTGTATAAATGGACCACCCTCTTGAGCGTTTGGACTTTCCCATGGTACTGTGTATTGGTCAATCCAATGAGTGGTGACAAATAAACTCTTTTGTTCTGTTGGCACAGCGAAAGCTACTAGCTTGAGTCAACACGGATCATTAACATGTTTTGACGCCTTGGGCTTTGGACTTTCAGTGTATGTATATTTCTGACCCTGTGTTGATAACAGCAAACCTTGTGCTCCAAATTCTTAGGGCTTTTCTTTTATTTAAGATATACGTTGCTTAGTCATTCTACCTCATGAAAAAAAGAGCTCAAATAATTACAAGCCCAATTCAGGCATGACATTTATTCTGATAATGTGCGTATGTAAACTTCTAAGCACAACTTTTACGGCAGCTGTGAAGAGAAAAGCAGATGCTGAACAAGCAGGAGCTGGTGGAAAGAGCTTTGTTTTTTGGCATTTCGTCCAGCAGTAGCCTACGCGTTTATTTCTTTATGACTTTGATAGACGGTTGTTTTGTTGAGCTTCACAATGCATCACAAACCCCTATGAAATCCCACCTCATCAAAATTTCTCAGGGCTGTCAAAGAAACATGAACCGCTTGATTACAATAACTGTGTTATGAATAGAGACTCTCAGAATCAACAGTATGTCAGCGTCCAAGAAAGAAATGTTTTATGCCTGAGGTTGACCACTGTTAAAACATTTAGTCCTGATTGCATTACTTCAACAAAAGCCTTACTGCCTTAGAGTGCCATTCTGTCAAATATATGCATTTCTCAAAGAAATTAATTTTTTTAAGAGTGCTCACAGGTCTGTTAAGAGCTGGGAAAACCTCTAATAGCAAAGTCAATGTTTCTGTTGGCTGTAAATCAATTTAAAGGCTCAAAGTATTTGCACTTAAGTTGGATGTTAAACAGAGTTCAGAACTGAACTGTCGTGTTTTTAATATCTGCAGCAAGTCATGACTTAATTCTGCGTGCACGGCTACATCCTAATCCACATTAACCTTTAAAAAGAAATCATTTCAAAAGTCGCTTCTTAATACAATTCCGTTTTAAAACAATCCCAAGTCTGAAGAATTGCAAGAATAAAAGAGTTCTACTGTTTCAGAGACATTGTACCACACACACTGAAAGTGAGGCAAATCAGAATAAAATAAGAAGAATGAAAAGGGAGAAACAACAATGGAATGCGGTAAGTGAATTTTAAACTGACCCCTCAATGCCTAATCTCTTGAAACAAAAAAGCAACATATCGCTCTACAACAAGTGTTTAAAATTACGTACTAAATATTAAATTACTAAACTAATGATGACTAAATCCACAAATGAATGATTGAACCGAGTGAGTCATGGCCTGCATACCCAGTCTTACTCAGAACTCGCCTGTGATGTATTATGCACAGCGCACGATCTTATCTACATCAATTTTCATAATTGCTTTTGCCAGATCAGCTGAAACATGACTAATTATTTAACTACATGCTAATAACACTGCTTTTATTTCACTTTGCCCTCTTGACACCCTGATATGGTTTAGGTTTACACTTGGATTTATAAGCATAATGATTAGATTAGATATTAGATCAGAATTTCATTCCGAGTACACATGTGAAGTAAATAAGTAAATCAACCTGTCGCAGTGAACCATTTGTTCCAATTTCTTTTATTCTCTGTCTCTCTCACTCCATCTCTATACCACTTATACTGTACAGGGTAACGGAACACTAGGGGCACTAGGCAGGGTACACCCTGGATGAGGTGCTAGTCCATTGCAGAGCACACATGTGCACACACACACACATACACACATACACACACATTCACTCACTACAGGCAATTTGGGAATGCCAATTTATCCTAATCTGTGGGAGAAAACCAGAGGGAAAAATCCTTCATACAAAGGAAAAGACTGGAATTAATGCTTTGAAAAGATGGGGGTGATTGGCAAAAGTGATTTTTGTGTGAAAGTGTTAATTTTTTCTACAAGCTTTAAAAAAAAAAAAACGTATTAATTTTTTAAAGAAGTGGACTGGCACTCATTTGAGCTGTTACAGTGCTAGTGCCACCTCTATAAATATAGTAACATGTTTGAAAACCGACAACAGACACCACTACTATATCATTAAAATATGATGATTCAACAAGTTTAAAACACAAATTCTTCCATCCAGTGGTCTGAATTCATGTTCAACATATGTTTAATCAGTAGAAAAACAAAGAAAGAAAGAAAGAAAGAAAGAAAGAAAATCCTCTAACAACAACTAAGATACAACCTAAGGTTGTAATGATGCAAGAAGCTCTAAAGTAAACAAACAGCCAGATTACACAGATACTGCACACTTTTGTCTTCCGTTTGTCCTTCGACTGCCGATACCGATGGACTCTTTTGAGTTGGACGTGGATGGGATTCTGATATTATTTACAGATTAATAAAAAAAATAATCAACTAAATTAATTCCACTCAATCTATTTACTGATCCTGCCTTCTATATATAAAATAAATAAATAAATAAAGTTGACCAACATTGTACATCTTGTACATTTGGTTAACTTATCTGAAATCTATCCACCTAAATATAAAAGTGAAGTTGAGCGTAAAGAATGCGACCTTTAATATTTACAGTATGTTTCAGCTGGAAGGGTGGAGGCAGTGCAGCTTTTTAAAAGGATTTAGTTTTTAGTTTAGATGTAGACTAAAACTACATGCACCTTTCTAGGTGAAAGATACCTACAGTATAAAGGATACAAAGGGTGTAATCTTGCTGGTATCAATTAATGATAGAGATTGGGTTGTTATATAATAAATAAATAAATAAATAAATAAATAAACTATGTTCAGTGTCCAGAATCATATTTTTCCGCCCTTATGCATGCACACTTTCTACAAATCAGCTCTTAAAGCTATTAAAAAATATAATAATAAGGTGCAAAAAATGGTACTTAAATTGTAGCTGTCTTTCACCTGGAAGCTTAATGCTTTACTAATCAATAACTGGTTTTTGTTTTATTGTTTAAGGTGCCTGCTTTCCAAGTTACAACGTAACACGTAACGTATTAATGCATATTAAAGGAAAGTAGAAGCAAACGCACGCATGGTGTTTTCCTGAAAGTCAGATCCAGTGCTGAATCAGACTCACTGTTTCTGCTTTATCCTATTATTAGTATAAATGCCTGCAGCTCGGTGTTTAACCCGAACAGGTTGCCAGCACGAGGCTGTTCCAAGCAGCTCATATAGAGAGTGACATAAATAAGGTAAAGCATGAAATTCAAAAACGCGGGGGAAAGAAAGCTGTAAGAGTTAAAACACACAAACCTGGTAGCTCTTGTATTATTGTGGTTGCTTTTCTTTGCGTTTTCTCGAGTCCTCCCGCTCAATTCCAGAAAAACTTCACGGCTGTCATAGCTCCTAATCCACCTCCGAGTCCCGGTGCACGGCTGCTGATTGTTGTTGTTTGTTATTTGTTGTTTGTTTGTTTGTTGTTGTTGATGATGATGATGATCCTTTACTCTTTGGAGTATAGTATGGAGTCGGCTTGGAGCGCAGGAGGACCGCCTGACACTCACAGGCACTCACACACACACACACACACACGCACGCACGCGCGCGCGAGCGCACACAGTCTCGTTCACTTACACACTCACCCAAGCACTCACACACCGGCGCGCGCAGAAGCGGTCAACGTGAAGCGCGAGCGCGACGGAAGATGTATTTGGACGTGTATGACGTCACTACGCCCCGCGCACTAAACCGTCGATCCGAGCAAACTTAAAGTGCGTTAATATATTTAGTTCTGTAAAATAAATAAATAAATAAATAAATACACATTAATCACACACACAAACTCGACAGGGACGCGCACACGCGCTCCTCTACTGTTATACCGCTTTATCACCTACGCGGTGTGACTCGCGGTGATCCGCGGTGTTAGGCGCCAGGAGTGACCGCCCCACGTTCCCGCACAAATAAATAAATAAATAAATAAATAAACATTTCATTTCCACGCGGAAAGATCGGAAACGTAACAACACCACAAAGGCACCTTAATATCACACGACCATAAGGACTTCCGTCCGGAAAACGCAGATTTCCGCCGGACTCAGACGGTTTTCATCTAATTTTTTATTTAAAAAAATTCTAAATTCTAATTGTAAAAAAAAAAAAAAAATCATCATCTAAGGGAAGGGACGAGGGGAAATTCAAGAAAAGCAGTTCTCAGCCACCACCATCACACACACACACACACACAATGATTACTGTATATTATCAGTCAGACATCACTCAGGCGCACCTGTACCTTTAACACACAGTGCATTGGGAACACCTGCACACCTGAGGAAATCATTCTGCAGCAGAGAAATTCATAAACATCATGCAGAGATACAGGTGAAGTGCTTGAGTTAATGTTCACATCAGGATGAGGACCGTGACTGTGACGTGCTGTTTCTGACAGACAATCATGTATAGCCTTCCTGGCAGCTTAACCCAGTTCGTCATTCTGCTCATTAACAAGATGTTCTCTGTGACAGAACTTTTTTCAGCAGCATCGGATATAATCACTTACTCTAATTCTCGACAGTGCTTATCCTGTAAGGGGCCACGGGACACTTGGAGCCTATCCCAGGGGAACCAGGGGAACAAGAGAGGAAAGAGTGCCAATACATGGCACCAAATTCTACTCTGAATCAGTCCACTCTGGAGGAAACCAACCTGGAGGAAACCAACCAAGCACAGGAAGAACATGCAAAACACACACAGACCCCAAGCAGGAATCGAACCATCAACCCTCGAAGTTTGCAGTGGGAGTGTTAAACACTTTTTTATTTGGCTTCAACTGCTTTAATTAAAACTTACTCTTGACTTAGTCCTGGTCT